>BMAV01003286.1:154642-200346 GCA_019973955.1 Trichonephila inaurata madagascariensis | reverse complement strand
AGTGATAGGGTCAAGACATAGTGACTGACTTGTCACGGGTTCCAGTCCTGGTGCCACTAAAGGGGCCGATATACTTTAAATCTGTCGAGTTCGAAGTCCTTCCGTGGGTGTGATACGGTAATTCGGGGAGGCAGTGCCAGCGGTCACTTGACAGAGTCTTAAAATTACAAGGTCCGTCGCCCATAGCCCTCATGTTGCGTTAGAGAGCGACGATTCTTAATTGAAATAAGATTCTAATTTAAAAAATTGAAAAGGTTGTAGCTTTGTGGTAAAGGTAACGGACTCGTGGGTTGCGTGTCATGAGTTCGAGCCCAGGACCACTGAAGACCCGCCGTGTAGGGCAGCGATGCACGTTAAATCTGTCGAGAGGTCAAACCCCCTCCCGTAGGAGTGGAGTGGTAGATAGGAGAGGGGTGCCAGCTCAAGTGTCACTTGACCATGGTTCAACATGAGGAGGTCCGTCGCCAAAAGCCCTCGTGTTGCTGAACAATGCGACGTTAATATTCACTCACTCGCTTAAAAAATTGAAATCTCAATAGAAAGTTTTAAAAATATAGAATATAATATTCAAGAAGTGCTTAAAATGTTTAATGCTACAATATTGACATTTATTAAAAAAATAATGAATGGATAAATTTAAATTTGTACAGTTCTAGTTGTTACAGACTAATTTCTTTACAAAGGGTATTTTTTGTGTATTATAAGGCATTGAGAAGTTTTGCTTTCTGTACGATTTCCGAAATAGAAGTAAAGCTGAATTTTAAAATCCAGAAACAATAATGATAGTTCGAGATTTTGAAATATATATTCGAAAAATATATGAAAAAAGTTAAAATAAATTTAAAATTAATCTGTGAAATTTTACAGAATGTTTTAAAATTAGAATGCATCTTTTGTGATGGGGAAAATTTGAAATTCAAATGATAAAAGGGAAAGTCGATGTGTTGAGAATGCGCTACGGCTTATCTAACACATCTCCCCTTCTTAAATCTATTTGGCAAGTTTCCAAAAGGGCCTTCTGAAACCTGGAGGGGTTTATTGCGTTCCGAGTATTTTTCTCTCACTTATTACTACTTTTCGAACGTAATTGTCCCTGATCTTAGTAATGGTATACATTTTTCTTGAATCAAAAATGTCTCGCGATGGTGAGTGCTCCTTTGGAATAGTTAGCTGAGATATTTTATAGTCCATTTTTTTCATTCAACTCTATGACTAAAAAAAAATTATGCATAACATGAGTTATTTAGTTAATTTTTTTTTTTTTTACTCTGTGTTCAATATAAGAAAGTGAACAAATATTTTACTCTTTTAATATTCAGCTAATAATGATTGTTGAAATGAAATGCAAAAGTTGTTGCTTTGCAATTTATATTTGTAAGGGATCATAGTTGCATAAAATAATATATAATATTGTCTGCAGGTAATCAAAGGTTCGGCACTCAAATGACTCACATTTTGGCCAAAGGAACTTAAAAATATGACTTTTACGCACTATGGTGCAACTAATGAAATGTAAGTTTGGGGGAGCTTCCCAAAACTATATTTTTATTCAAGTTGCTTTATACGTTTGATAAAGGCTCATTTTATTTAAACAGGCTCCAAAATAGCAGCGATTTTGAAGTAATATTAATACATGCCCCCACAAAATCAGATTAAAACATAATAAATGTTGGTTCAGGAAATACTAAAAAATCTTTACAGAAAACCCTGCATACTTTGACTAGAAATAGTATTTAATAGATTTATGTAGCACTTGACTTTGTTCGACTCTATTTTCTAGTGTGGAATTTTCGAACGGCTGTGATAGTTTGACAACTTGCCCTTCTGTAATAATTTAACAATTAAATCATATGTAACTGAATAAATTAATAATTAATATTAGTTATTTAAAAGATGGTATATATATAGGTTGAAATCTTGAATTAAAATTTTCTCTCAAGACCAACTGCATGAAAATGAGAATTTTGAAGTCTTGTCTTGTTATATGCATCCGCGAGATCTTTGATTGTATGAATGTTGAATTTGTACTGTGAAGAGCCTACCACGGGATTACGATCTTGCCCAAAACGAAGGGACAGATAAGACAAATGAAAGATTATTCACAAAAATGCTATGTTTTACGTTTCATCGTGTCTTAAAAAGTTATTACATGTTTTGTAAAGTGCAACGAATTCGCTTTCTTTTCCCCAAACAGATTGTTTAAATAATATTTAAAAAAAACATAACGATAACAAAAGAAACTTTCTCAAGGCAATGCTATTATTATTATTTTTTATCTGTAATAAGTTTGCAATATGTTATAAAAATGTGTCCGTCATTCTTATGGATTGGAAAGCAAAGCATCTCTTTTTCTTCCCTCACGTCATCGTTCGTAATTGCTGACAGTTTTAAGTAATGATGCAGACAATAGCTTATGTTTTGAAAGCACAAGAGATACAGAAGCATTTTTTACTTACAATAGCTGTTTTTACATTTACACTATTTAAGATAACACGATATTAGTACAGTCACGTTTTTCTTTTTTTCCATGATACGTAAACATTTATTTTGCTCATATTTGCTATTTAGCGATAAATAAATAAAATTCAACACAATTTTTGTTTATTATGCAGTTTGAAAGCCTTTAAATTGGCTGAGATTGCTGAAAAAATTAGGAAAATGTTGACTATCTTTTTAATTTGGTACTTAAGTACTGCTGATTATATGACAATAAAAAAAAAGACAGCAAAGGAAAATTAGTAAGTCCTTTTTTTAAAAAAAATATCATTCATTACTTTTGAAGAGAAGGTGGTCTATACAATCGATTTCGTCGTGGATTTTTAGAATTCTTGTGCCGCAAAGACCGAATAATTAGTTTGAAGTTGGGGAGGAAGCTACTGTATTTGGATTCTTAAAAGCCTCCATAAGTTTTCTCTAGCAATGTGAAATTTGTTTTCAATAAGTCTGGTCTCGTACATGACTGTATGGTATCGAAATGGCTGTGCTTTGGTAAAAAATTATCAGGTTAAAATAATGCTCTGACCATACTTGAAATCCATTCAAAAATAAACATTCCGACTCAGAAACTTTGTCCCACTCGTGATGTAACAGGTCTGCTGATGTCTTTCAAGATGTCCACTACCAAGTGATTTTTACATCGCACTCTCTATAAAACAACACGAGGGTTATTGGCGACGTACCTCGGCATTTGGAACCTCGGTCGAGTGACGAGGAGGTCACCTAAGCTGGCACCCCTTTCTCCAAATTGCCACACCACAACAGCGGGAGAGCTTTGAGCGCGACAGATTTAACGTTCATTGTCTCCTTCTGCACGGTGGATCTTCAGCGGTACTGGGCTCGAGCTCATGACATGCCAGCGGCGAGTCCGTTACCTTGACCACCACGCTATCAAGGGAGGAAGAGGCACCTTAGCAACAATCATTTGTACACTTGTTACATTAAGAGTCTTACTCTTGACTACGACCTGTGGCCACAGTAGCCTAGTGGTCAAGGTATCGGATCGGGGCATGCCTTGTCACGAGTTCGAGCCCAGTACCACTAGATCCGCTGTGTAGGGGAGCGATGCACGTCAAATCTGTCGAGAGCTTAAACGTCCTCCTGTTGGTGTAGTGTGGCGTGGTAGTTAGGAGAGGGAGATGCCAGCTCAGGTGTCGTCCACGTCACTTGACCATGATTCAAAATGACGTGGTCCGTCGCCAAAAGCCCTCGTGTAGTTGAACAGTGCGACGTTAATATTCACTCACTTGAATACGACCACAAAAACTTTTCCGAACACATCATTTGCGAATCGGTGCCCAGTTTCATCTTGGACTACTCTTCAAATTGTATTGGATTTGAACCTCAATTTCTACATCTCATCTCATTCATGATTTCTTGAAAAATTCTGCACTCGGGAACTTGGTTTAGTCTTCCCCTGGATCTTGCGCAGAAAGTCCCAACAATAATGTACAACTAGAGTTAAGCTGAAAGATACCAAATCACTGACGCGTGATCAAAAAAGATGGATTAAAAACTCAGTTGATTAAAATTCCTCCATTTAAATACTTTATCTGTAGACTGTTTTACATAACTGTGCAAACTTAGTATATAGTCGTCACCCAAAATAGCCTAAAAAATTCCCCTTAAGAATTAACAATCGTAGCTCAATTGATATCAATGTCGAAAACAAGAAGTAGATTAGGGTGTTATATTAAACTTCTAAAAGAGAAACGTGCAGTTATGGAATTCGGTATATATTTTCAGAATCGAATAAGGAATGATTTGAATCACTTCATTCGAAATGCATTATTCGTTCAAGGAATATTTAAAGGAACTCTCTTTTCATTTCCGCACAAACGATTCATAATATTTTCCACCCCATGCATGAATAAAGACTAATGGGGCTCCTTTAAGAGAGACTCCGGGAAAATTAATCTTAATCTTGAGTATTTCCTGCACTGTTTGAGAGGAGTGTGCAAAATTTTAAATCAAGGACATGAAACTATGAAATATATAAAAATTTGTTGTTATTCGCTTTTCTTTTAAATTGTATTTAATAATTCGTATATATATATTAAATGTCAAGCGGTCTTCCGTCGGGTATAAAAACCGATATTTCTGGAAAGCTCTCTCTCTGCTCGTTTCTCTGTAATCATGTAGCCGTCTGCTTTGTGTTGTAGTTTCTTTGTCTGTGTTGTGTCGTGCATGCTCAATGTAATTAGTATGCCTAGATGTTTCAAGATATTCAATAAATTGGATTCACTAATTTACAAGACTGCCTCATAATCCCATAATAGGAAATGCATCAACATACAAGAATCACACGCCACCAGTCACGCCCTAATCTTTGGTTCACCATTGTTTCAATCAACCACTCGACACGACCACTTCTAAAGTTTTCTCATTACATATATATAACATATATACTCATTCATAACAATATATCTTTATATATATATATATAGCAGTAAATAAATTAAAAAGAAGATTAATAAATCCTAAAACATCTTCAGATCAAACCAAAAGAACCAAGAACATGGAACCATTACAAACCAAAAAAGAGAAATTTAGCTAGAGCGGAAAAAACTATTATGATTTCCCGAGCTGTCACTGGCTTAGGACAGTGAGATATATATATATCAGAGGACACACACAGTGATATATATATATATATATGCTCATTACAGAATTTTACGAAATTTGAAGTTCTTCCAAGGGAAAATCCAACAGAGGGAGAAATACGGCATCGACAAGAGAATAGTTCTTTCTTAGAAATTTATCAACTCATTAAGCAGTGTATTAACCGTGCTTCACAATAATTTAGTTATTTTTGAATCATTAAGAAAGAAATCAAGATGAAAAATGCCAAAATTATTCAGTTTTCTTTTTCTTCTTTTATAAATATCTCTTACATTTTCAAAACACTCATTCATTATACAACTCCCACTGATAGTGTGAAACTCAGTTTCATACGTTCTGTACCCCTTTTTTAGATAATCGAGTATCATTTTAGACATAGCTTTATAGGTCCTAATTATTCACAAAACAATAAGTACTCTTTAGAAAGATATTTTACTAACTGCTGATTTTAGCTGAATTGTCAAACCATTTGAAGGAAGTGTATTAAAAAATGTGTGTGGGAACATTATCCAAAAAATGAAAGAACCGTCACATCTCCCGATACACACCGTCTTCGAAAATGGATTCAAGACCCGAATTCGAAAATGATTCGATTTATTTGGATGTCATCGAGGAATTTTTCCGTTCGTTCTCGCAGCATTCCGGGGGGCCTTCTTTCCCTGGAAATAACGACGACACGCGCGAAATTTTATGGCCTTTCCAGTTTATTGTGGGCCTTCCGAGAAGAATGGCCTTCATTAAAGTGTCTTAATGTTTGCGTTTTCATTAGGGTCCTCATTACTTTCGTGGGGTTTGGTTTGAATGTTCTGTGGGTTTTGGCTCATTGATTCCTGCAGTCGATGATATTTTGTTTTTCTGTGTGGGATAACTCTCCCTCTTTGAACTCACATAGCGCTTTCTTTTAAATTAAAGAATTTACTTTAAAAGAATTGCATTTTAGCTCATCAATGTAAGTTGGGCTCATTGGACACTGGGAACAAAACAATTATTCTTATTAAGTGATTGACTACTCTATTCCAGTGACGCTTTCCAAGATTTTGGATCGTGTACCCCTTAACAGAAAATAATTATCGAATATATATTTCAGCGTGCAACGTTAACCAACACCAAAACACTCTCAAAATATTCATTACTGATTACATATTGAAAAATGCATTAAATTCCTTTTACTTCAATTAGATTTTTTCTTATAAACTTATTCTGAAATTTATTTCTTTAATATAATACATTCGAATAAGTGGAGAAAAAATTGTTAAAAATGTTAAATTTGTTATTTTACCAAAATTGGTAATTGCATGATCATTGTAAACGCAATATGTGTGATAAATACTACATTTTATGCAGCGTAGCGCTTTCCGTACTTAGGTTTACCTTATCTTGCGGGTACTTAGTTTTGCCAATCCGTTCATTTTCTTATGAGTCGCAATGTCAAAAAATAATCCACTCGTTTTGTTTTAATGCTATCCTTGAGGTATTATAAGAAGAAATATCGGAAATAAATTTTTCAAATATTGCGTTATTTCTTCAACGTATTTGTTCCAGAACTGATTGGAACATAACCTTTAATGATTTCATGTCTGATTCTATGAAAAATTAAAATAGCAATTCTGATGAGAAATCATTCTGCTAAACAATAGCTGATAAATTTTCCAAAGAGGATCATCAGTTTCGAATGAAAGTTATTTTTGATGAATAGGGTCTTTGATGCCAATGGATGTTTCACTTTATCATAGATGTCCTTTGACGTGATGAAACTCCTAAGGGGCTCCCACACACACAGTGCTTTTTTTAAAACATCTTTGCGAGTCTATCTTTTTTTCAATTCCTACTATATATTTATTTATCTTGGTGGAATTTTCAATTGTTAATAAAATACATTTTAAAGCGCTCTATTAAGCTGAAATTCTATATATATGATTATTTTGGATGACAATACAGTAATATAATTATAATTAATAAAAATTAATTGATTAAAACTAATTATTTACAGAATTACAAATACAGCCACGTTGGCATCATTTTTGGTGACTTAGCGACCCTTTTGGCGACTTGTGTCAAAACTCGAAAAGGTTTTTTTCTCACGTCTTAAAGCATTCAGTTGAACTTAAAATTTATAGACACGATTGTTTTAGATGACAATACGATACTTTAATGATAATGAATAAAAATGAATGACCACTTAATGTTGTGATTCTGTCCTATGTATATACATATTTATATTAGTTGTAACTATTTAATAAAAAGTAGCTATAAAATAAAATTTGGTATTTTCGATAAAATAACTGCTAATGGTATTTAATCGTGATGACAAAATCGAGAATACGTAATACTTTTTTGGAAAATTGCTTTAGTAATATTATTTCTGTCTAATTATATGCTTTGCTAGTTTTTGGAAGCTTTCTTTTTTCCTTAGCTCTTTCTCATAACATTGGATTTTATTAGGAATGTAATTAGTGTAATATACGGCTTGCGCGCTTGTATGTATTTATCATCTGTTTGAATTATTTTTATTGTGTATGTGTTATGGGTGGAATTTAATTCTCTTCTACACATACACATACACACACGCATGTAAGTATTTTTATATACTAAAGAAATGTTTAATCCTTCTTCCCTATAATATTAAGTATTTAAGAAAATAAAAAAATAAAATAAAATAAATAAGGAAAGAGCTCGTGTGTGGGATGGGTGCAGGTGTGACAGTATGAGACATTGTTTGCACGTCAAGGTTATCTCCAACGGGATGAATGGGGGGAGGTCGTGATGGATTGCTTTCCATTGCGCACGAGATGCACAATGCGTTATTGATGACAGACCAGGTTTAATCCACAGATGGGGGGGGGGGGGGGCGTGAAGATGAGGAATGCCCTCTTAATTATATTCAGGAAACTGAGCGTCTAGGACCGCCTCTTGGCTCCCGAGAAATGGGTTGTGTATTAATAGAGAAGGGTAAGACTTGGATCAAAAGAGATTTAAATAAAGTAAAATTATTCTACAATTGTGTCACACAGGTATTCACGTATAAGCTCTTAAGTCAAATGAGCCCCCATCTCAATTTCTCAGTAATTTGTCGTATATATAGAAGTTTTTCTTAAACAATGACTTGTCATGATTTGGAATTTATCGTGGATAGACAGAGCTTGTTGGTCGAGTGGTCAGGGTCTCAAGGTCTTGGTCAGCCACGTCATTCATGACCTGATTCTACTCAAGAACCCTTGAGTGCGATTTAAATCTGTCGGAACTCAAAAATCTACACAAGAAGGAATTGGATTGGTAATTAGGAGAGTACTACATACTGGATCAGCTTCAGTCCTTATCATGTGGCTCGTAAACTTCAAGATCCAACGCCAGTAGTCCTGGTATAGCTTTATTGTACTACGCTATTCAACCAACCAATTTTTAAAGCTATGCAATGGTGCGGTAAAGCTAATTTCGTCTTGTCATAGCATCTTAATCAAATTCGAAACACATATTCAAGCTAAAAAGGAAGCCTGACTCATGCATTTTTTTATTATGCGACGGTTTTTAAATTTAGGCACTACACAAATGTAGTATCTGTTCCCATAAAGCAAGTAACATTAAAGAATAGAACCCGAATTTAGAATATTTTTTCAGATATCCAACATTAATATTATTTTCTGTCTCTACAATATCATTGTATACAAAACAACATATTTTAATGTACTCTTCGTTTTTATGCAAGTTGATATAATTTTGGGTTATGAAATGTTTTTCAAGTGTATATTGTAATTCTAAATGAGATATTCCTCTACATGATAAAACGGAAAAAATCAATCATTTGTGAAATATTTTGAAATTTTAAAGACTCTATGCTATTAACAGATATCTGAATCGCAATGCTGCAGATTTTCATGAAAATTGATACATTTTTCTGTCTGTGCTTCGCCTTTAGTTCAGGTTCTCGGATATCATCGCGAAGACAGACTTCAACATGTGCAATTAGCAGAGGGAGCGAAATAGGAATTCTGTTTTGAAACAGGAAAAAAGTAGATTTATCAAAGCGAAAATGAATATTAAAGAAAAATGTTCTGATTTCCATGCAGTGCGAATTCAAAATGTAAAATTAACGACGGAGAATTTTTCAATCCGATAGAAATATCCTGAGTATTAGTCTAACCTATGTTAAAATTACTCGGACAATCCTTAGAGTTCTTTTAGGTTCTGATTTTGACAAAAATAATTCTTAATTTGAAAAAAAAAAACTTTAAAAATGTCTATTTTTAAATATTAGTTAAATCGATATTGGGGTTAAAATAAAGTGTAATCTGCTCAACTAATTTGCCGAATTTTTTTTTAGGTAACTATCTTTTTAAATGCTATTATAATGCATTTTTTTGGTAACCATAAAGACTGTTTGATGACGCACTTTGAAAGTTTCTGGAAAAGACGCCAACCTGCACGATATATTTCCGACTTTCTTTTCTTCTAACGTGTCAATCCCTGGTTTTTTGTAGAATGGAAACTTGTTATTTATCAAGCAAAATGTATACAAAGAAAATCTCCGACAATCCTCTGTCTTGGAGAGCAAGTTGCCTGAAGCGAATCCAAATGGTGATATCTCTGGTCATTTGCCAAAAGACAATCGATCTGTATTTAGAAGTCGCCGGTGATGGAGGATGTTTTCCGGGAGCAGAATTGCAATTTATTTCAGCCAAAAATGGACGGATCACGTATATTTTTAAAAACCTCTCCTCGAATTTAAAAAGGATTTTATTTTTCAACTATTATAATTGCAACGCAGTAATTAAATTGCTTCCATCAAGTAAACCTTTCGGATTCATATGAAGTTAAATCTAGTGAGCAAAGCCACAAGAGAAAATGAAAGAGGAGGAGCTAATGAAGAGTTGCTTTTCTAAAAGTTGGATATTCATAAACATTCAATTTTGAAAACAAAGCGGAAAACATTAATTTCAATGGTGAAATAATTACATTAAATTCGTTAAAACATTAATTTTTAACTCTCGGTCACAAAAAATAATGAATGAAAAATACCAAAGGACTCTATTTTTACTTCAGACTAGACTTCACTTAGAAACGTTAGTGTTGATTTCTTTTAAAAATGCATTAGCATATTTTCTCTATTCTTTATAACTTCATATGATTTCTTTTTAATCTATTTTTCGCTTTGACAAAGCAGTCAATGCATGGTTTTTATTCTATATATACTTAAAAGGCGAGTTTGAAATATATATATAAATATTATTGCCGTCTCAGTTACAAAAGAATGAAGGACTACGCGAATGTCATTTTCAATAAATAGGGGGGGGGGGGGAAAGATTCAGCGTATAGGGTTTTCTAGACAATCGAAAACTTGTGACGGGCTCACGCGTCTTTTCATTAACATGTCCTTTGCGTTCTTTGGGGCCAAAATTAATGACAACTCTTTCCAACTAAACCCAAGAAGTGAAGCGTGAAGGAAAGATACAAATTAGGAAGCTTTTAAAGATCAGAAGTTAGAGTAAGCTGTGTGGCAATTTGGGAAATGTTATGATAGTCTGTGATTCAATTGTGAAGCGACAGCCAACACAGAAGTTATTCCTGACATAGAGCCATTAGGTCAAGGTGCATACCATTGCACTCCAGTTAAGACGCAGCTTCCATTAATATTGGATCGAGTGATCGAAATTAAGGTAGGATTGACTATTTAATATTAGGATCTGAATTGAGTTAAGGCGAGTTAGTGTTATTGATGGAATGACTTGGCTTAAAAATTTTCTCTTTTTTTCCTTAAATATCGTTTTATAATTATTACTTTAAATGCAGTAAAAGTACTTTATTTTATTGGAGCAAAAATTATCTCGAAAAAATAAGGAACATTGAGGAGGTGAGGGGAATACGTGAGATGAAAAATGATAAATAAAAGGACCCGACTGCTCCTAATTCACAAAGAAATACTAAATCTATTTAAAGTCGAATATCAAAATTCTTTTTTTCTGCGTTTTTCGGTGATATTCCCACATCCCCCTTTCGTTGTCTCTTCGGAACAATCGAGACGTGAACATGCGGCCATGAGGGTGGAAAAAAACGGCTAGAAGAAGAGGGAATGGAGAGTCCAAATAAACATCAAACGTACTGGTAAGCACGCGCGGAATTTCCAGCGATAAATATTCTTCGTCCCCAACATTTAGCGGCATCTGTCATGCAAATGCAAAAACAAACCCACTATCGAAAGACGTGTTTCGCGACGCGTAGAGACTTGATTTGGGTCTGTAAAAGGGGGGGGGGGCCGCCAATAAAAGAAAAAAGAGATCATAGAAAAGGAAGGTACCCTGAGGGGAATTTTTTCACTTTTTTTTAACAAAAATTTATTTCTCTGGCTTGCTAGAAGAAATTTTCTTTTTTTAAAAAGGATGCGTCTGATGGGAGGGAATGCATCTCTTCAGGGAAAACTTTTTTAAGAAACTCTTTTTCCGCAAGGGAGAAAAAAAGAGAAATACTCAGGGAAAATATTCTTTAGCAAGTGTACATGGCTAAAAATAATAAATTTTTGGAAAGAATTTTATCGGGGTGTATGTATGCGCACAATAATAATTTTTTTTTAAAGATACGATGGAAGGATTGGACACAAGAAGGGGAAAATTCACAAAGGCAATCATTTATTTATATTTTTTTGGAAAAAAATTTTTGCGCCTTATTTTATTTTGCAAGATTATGAAAATACTTTTTTATCCTCGTGATTTTTTACAGTTTTCTCATCGCCGTTCATTGATTGCCGTTGCGTCTTGCTTCAAACCGTTTTCTTTTTCTTTTCGGGGCGGGAAAAAGTATTCTTTTTTATTGCAATTGTTCCTAATGGAATTTCTTAAATATATTAGTGCAAATAAATTTGTATAAAAATAGCATTTTTCCTCTTTTAAAAAAATGGCAGAAAGAAAATTTGAGGTAATTTTATTTTACTTTTGGGTCATTTCACTCATGCTGTAATCTTAATATGGATGGGCTTTTTTTTTAAATTTAAAAAGTTAATTTTTTTAAAACTGAATTATTTAACTTTGCTTCCTTGAACAGAAAGACGTTTTTGTCATTGTTGTATGAATTGACTTTCAAATACTATCTCATTTCGTAAAATGAATTAAATATGTATTTTTTTCAAAGCATGTATTTTTTTATCAGCATGAAGTCTTATTACAGATAATTTTTGTTAAGAAACTAAATTCAGAATTTAAACGAAATCAAGTTAATGAAAAACACTCGTTGTTATGCAAAATATATGAATATATATATAAAAAAATTCATTTGTCTAAAGAGTATGTATTTATATTAATGTGCATTCTAACATTCTTATAGATTAATGACTAAATATATCAAGGTAGTGGAAAAATGAAGTGTATCATATGCTAAGGTATTTTCGGACTTTGTTTGCTTCTTTGCTGGAAGTTTACTGTGGTCAGAAAGATCATTTGTAGTAAAAAAAAAAAGAAAAGAAACTTTTCAATGATATTAAGAGCAGTGATTTTGGCACCAAAGTTTCCTTCCGACTTTGACGACAAAAAGAAATGCATGAAAATCCGGAAGAGTGTAGGATAATTACGAGGTAGAATTCAAAAGTTCTCGGACTAAACCTATAACGTGGAAAATACTTGCAATAGAGCGACTATGATAACATTTCTGTGTAACTGCGTTCTTCTCTTTTTTATTTTTTTTTAAAGTTTGCCCCAAATCACGTGGTCGGCGGCTCGCCCTGGCGTCGTATTTTGTAGGCGGATGCATTGAGTCATCGGCGATTGAAAGAAATTGTGTTTGTTGAGCAGGCAATGATTATCAAATTTTGAGTTCGTGTGGGAAAAAGTCCGACGGAGACGAACGAAATTTTGAAGCATGGGTAAGGTTGTGATGCATAAACGTGATCGCAAGCTTTTGAGTGGTATCGACGTTTGAGAGAAGGCAGGGAAAGTGTCGAAGCCGACAAACGCTCTGGACGTCCGCAGACTTTCCGCACCACTGAAAACGTCGAAAAATTTTCTACGGCGGTACGTAAGAACAGGCTTCAAACAATAGCAGAACCAATTGGGATATCCTCGACCACATGTCAACGGATATTGACTAAAGATCTTAACATGCATAGGGTGCGTTAATATATCGTTCCCCGTATGTTAAACGAAGACCAATCTGCAGATGAAGTTAAAACTGCATCGCGCAGGCTGAAATAAAGGGCATGGCTAAAAGCAGATCCCAGAAATGTTCCGATGACCTTTTTAAGCGATGGCAAAAGCGTGTTGTTGCCCGAGGTTCTTATTTCGAAGGGAAATATGTTCCAACAATTTAATTGATAATACTTTTGAAGTTATAGACTCAGCCCGGGAACTTTTGAATCCTTCTTCGTATATGAAAAAATGATTCCACAGAAGTTCTTGCAAGGACTTCCCAACCTATATAAGAACGATGCAAGGCATGAACATTGAAATCAAAGCTTGGCATCGACAGCGCGCTTCTTTGGAGTCTTTGATGCTGTGACAAAGGATTTCTATTGGTGTGTGAACTTTTAATGTGTGCTGATGTGAATTTTACGTGTGTTGATAGTTTCTTGTTGAGAGGATCTGTTGTATTTTCTAAAGACCGGATGAAGAAAATTGCAAATTAAGAACAAATTGCAAACAGTGTGAAAGAATCTGCATTTTAATTGTGTGGATTTCTCTTGCATCTAAACAACGATCCCCACCACGTAACATTTCGTATTATTATTTGGGCTTTACTTGAAAAGAATAACTTTATAATCAGAATAAAAAATTTTTCAAAAAGTAATACTTATTTTTCGATAGAATTTTGTCGAAAACATTTTGGGAAACTTTAATAAGCTAGTGATTATTTAGTCAGCATTGTGTGAGCAGGAGAATTATTTGTTCTCCGCTTGTGAAAGCCTCATTTCAATACAAATAAGTTTCCGTAAGGAAACAGAAATAAAGCAAACAAAATTAATTTAGATTTTACTAACCATTCGAAAGCGTGAAAATGCAACGTGAAGTCTAAATAAAAATTCATGTACTTTTTTCCACCATTTTCTTATTCTAAGTTATACACTTTCTTTGAAAAACTACTCCTACCGAATAAAATTTAAAGAGAGTGGGAGAAAAAAAAAGAATTGTCATCCATATTTATCATTTATTCTTTCAGTGATGTAGAATATCTCAGAAAATGGCTTGGAGCTTTTTGTAAGGCATTATTTAAATTATCATCACCCCCGACACGTACAAGCCTTAAAACAATGGCTTTTCTCATAAATAATAACTTGTTTTATGCCAATGTGCTATACACTCTAACTGCCTTTCATCACTTTTCTAAGACGACGACGAATTTGCATTTCATCTGACACCTGCAACATTCGGGGATTCATTCAGTCGCTGACCACTGCCGGAAATTTTGTAATTTTTATCTCCAAGAATGTTTTAAATCGGAAACGAAGAGACAGCGTCATGTAGTTATTGTATTCGTTTACCAAACATTAGAATTCGTAATATGGCCATGCTCATCTGCGACAATGCCTTTTGTCTGTTTCGTCTTTTGCAACGTCCAGTGACTGGCTATAAACAAAAAGAGTGGAATCGGCCACTTCCAAGATAAACACTTTGCTCAAAAAGTTTTATAGCATTTTTCAAGCTAATAACTCTTATTGGCTAAGGATTGCGCTTTATCTACAGGAAACCTTAATCAGAAGTAATTTGTGTGATATTAGAACAAAGACGCAACGCATATCTGTCATGTAAATTTGGTATCACTTGTTTGTTGAGTGATATAGAATTTCAAATGTGTATTTAAGATACATCTAAGAATTTTTTTAAAAAAATCAATTTGGAAAAAGAACATGAATTGGAAGCTAAGACGTTCCTTTAATAATATTTGTGATAGTTAACAAATTTTTAATACAAGACATGCTTCGAACCATAATAGTTTCTTTTCTCTGTGTACTTATATTCTGTTTAAACACGCATAAACATTATCCGTACAGTTAAGTGTTTCACAGAGTCAGCATAAATAAAAATGGCGCCGAGTGCTGTGTAATTTGATTGCTCCTTCTCCACCTGGTGGGTAGCCTAGTGGTCAAGGTCACTGATCATAGGTTCGAGCCTAGAGCCGCTGAAGACCTGCCGTGTAGAGGAGGCCACTTCAAGTTGAGTCAGTCGAGGCTCAAACGTCTTTTGATTGGTGTGATGTGGAGGTTAGGAGAGGGTGTTCAAGCTCAGTCCTCATCACTTGACTATGGTTCAAAATGACGAGGTCCAATAATTCTCATGCAGCTGTACAATGTGATGTTAATATTAGGTTGGGGAAAAAGAAATCCATTATTTTTGCATGGAACCCTTACACCGTTTTATTGTATAATTTGTTGCCATTTTA
Source organism: Trichonephila inaurata madagascariensis (assembly GCA_019973955.1). Lineage (NCBI taxonomy): Eukaryota > Metazoa > Arthropoda > Arachnida > Araneae > Nephilidae > Trichonephila > Trichonephila inaurata. Next base: position 184,875 of record BMAV01003286.1, on the reverse strand, counting down.
AAGGTAGCTTCATAATGCCTCTCTCATAGAAGTCATGGCCCCTATTGGCGAAAAACTCTAGTAATAGATTTTCACAATCTTCTCTTGAACCTAATTTCTTATCACTCGGTAAGTTTTGCAATGCGAGAAAAAGGTGGTAATCGCTTGGTGCCAGGTCCGGACTATATGGTGGATGCATTAAAACTTCCCAACCAAGCTCCCACAGTTTCTGGGGAGTCACTACAGACGTGTGTGGTCTGGCGTTGTCCTGATGGAACACAACACCTCTTCTGTTGGCCAATTCTGGCCATTTCTTGTCAATCGCTAGTTTCAAACGGTCCAGTTGCTGATAGTAGAGATCTGAATTTAGTGTTTGGCCATGCGGAAGTAACTCCTAATAAATTATTCCTTTACAGTCCTACCAAATACACAGTAGAACCTTCCTGGCCTAGTCCTGGTTTGGTCACTGATTGATCTGCTTCACCGCACTTTGACCATGATCGTTTTCGCACAATATTGTAGTATGTGACCCATTTCTCATCCCCAGTCACCATCCGTTTAAGAAATGGGTCGATTTCATTCCGTTTGGCCAAGGCTTCGCAGATGGAAATTCAATTCATCATGTTTTTTGGTGTTAATTGGTATGGCTCCCAAACATGTGGAGCCATGCCAACTTTGTGCAAATGATTTAAAACTGTTTTATGGTCAATCTTTAGCTGCTGGGCGATGCTACGACTACTAACATGCCGGTCAACTTCGATTATTTCTGTGATTTTATCGACATTTTCACGACGGACCTGCCTGTGCGAGGTGCATCTTTAACATCAAAAATACCTGAACGGAATCGACGAAACCAAAATTGCACGTAATTAGCTGCTACAGTATTGGCACCATAAATACCATTCACAGTTTCAGCCACCTGGCTTGCATTTTCGCCTTTATCAGAGAAAAATTGTAAAATGAACCGAATTTTCTCTTTGGTGACTTCCATTTTTAACACCCTGTAACTCACAACTGAATGAACCAAACAAAAAAAAGCAAAAGAATTTTTTTAGTGTGAAATGTCATCTTGACAACGAGCATAAATTCGACCGATACTTCACGAGATATCGACACTGCAGTCATCTACCTAAAAAATAATGTGTGTGTCGATTTCTTTTTCCTCAACCTAATATAACTCTAACTCCATTTGGAGAAAGGAAGCAAAAAAGCCGTCGAGCCGCAAGTCCTCTCGTGTGGTTGGTGGAAGGGGTAGAGAGATGGGAGGCCCCTTACCACCCCCAGAGTGTTCTCCCTCTAAATTGGGGTGAAAACGAACCAAATCGTACTGTCACCGGTATGGTACTCAAAGCTACGGTTAACGACAGGCGTAACTTAGCCCTTTGCCATGATTAATTTCGTGGGCCTCGATCTGGCCTTTGCCGATCAGGTGGCATCAGTAACAACAACAACAATAGAGTGGGTACCTTATTTAGATATATAAATGAATTTACACGTATTATTCATATATTAAATAAAAATATATAGTATTTTAATAAACATGTATTATCAGTGCTTATTACACTTTAAATCTGAAATGCAGATTGATCATGTGTAAGCACTCATAAATGCAACAATGTTTATAGGCTGTGAAAATGTCCTCTTTCGTGAACGTTTCTTTTTAGTCCTTTCTCCTCTGTAGTTTCGGTGTGGATTGAATTTTGTCAAGCCTCTCCAAAACCAACACGATGTCATATTCTTTATCGATTGCTGAAATAATTACTTCAATTATTAGTCTCTGGAGAGGGATCTCAGAAATTTTGTAAGCTCCGAGTCCTGAGTAATCGCTCAAAATTTATGTGCTGTTAAGAAGTTTTCCTAATGCAGACAGTCGCATGTCAACCGATCTTTTTGTCGAAAGGAAAAGGATTCAAGGCTGAATATTATAAAAATATCGGGTACTTCAGTGATTTCTTTTGCCTTTAAATTGTATTTCTTCCAGTAATGAAGCGCATCTTAAATCTCTTATTTTTTTGTGAAATTTCTCTACCTATTTTTGTTTACTTAAAACTATTTAAATGTAGGGTTAAATCAAGTTAAACTATGATGAATCCAGAAATTTTTTTTTATTAAAGTATAATTCGCCAAAGTTTTAATTTGCTTTTATGATTTTTCTTTTATTATCTCAAAAATAAAACAATAATAATTACTACTTATCGGTAAAAAAATAAGGGATTGTGAGTAACCATTCAAACTAACAATAAAAGTTGCTATTGGGGGACATTTTTAAGAATTCCACATTTGCATCTGCATGGAGTATGGGTCTTGAAATTTTTGAAAATTAGACTCATTAAATTCAGTTTTTATTTGATTTTTTTTCGTATCTTAAGTTTTTTATCTGTAAGATAGCAATAAGTTACTTAAAAAAAAATGCCTGAACTCAAATGTAAAAGGTTATTTTTGAGGTATTTTGACCAACGTGGCTTACGGAAAAAAGTGAAAAAAATAATAAAATTACATTTATAATATTCAAATTAAAGGTCGCACTTTATAAAAGCCTCTTTATATCTTTGCAAATGTAGTGTTCTAAAAAAATAATCTTAGATATATATATGCTTTTCTAATTAACCAACTTTACTCTCTCTAAATCTTAGACGAATTAACGACTTGGCAGCTAGAGAATCTGAATGTGATCCAAGTGTGTGTGTATGAATCCTCAGAAGAGAAACAAATGACAAAAATAAAATATTCACGGTCTTTCGTTGACGATTCGTAAAAGCATCTTTGATTTTTTTTTTCACAGACATACTTTTTCTATTTGATAGTGGATGCATAACGAATTGAGGGCATCGTCGAGGAAACTCAGTGACTTAGAAAAGGTGAACGGCGGAGAATCTCGACGATTCTATCAAATTTTTTTTTTTGGGGGGGGGGGTGCCAGAAGAATATATAGGTGCACATTTTACACTATCTTCACCTTCGTATAGATACACAGGGTTGAAAATTTTTGTTTAGTTTTCTGGTTAGTTTCTTTTTATTAGTTCGTTCAGGATTGTATAAGTCATTGCTGTGTCTCTTGTCCTACGGATATTACGGTTGCAATAAGGCAACGGATATAATCCAATTATTCATACATAACATACAATTAAATAAAATATGATATCTTCTGAAACCCCTAATCCTTATGTATTTTATGACATTGATTACGTAAGATTTGTTTAGCGGCATAATTAAACAATTTCTTAAATTTTTTTAAGCAAATTAATTTGTTTGAGTTATGTTTTATAACTAATCGAATGCTTTAATTTGCATTATTCCTAAGGAATATTGCAGAATATATTCATTCCTGATCCACACTCACTTCTGTTTTCAAAGAAAAAGTCTGTAGCGAATTTCTAAAAAAAATTGCTTTGAGGTGACAACTGTCATTTCTAAAAGCTTTTCATCTTCCACCTCTCCCTCTTCCCAAGGCCAGATCTACGTATGGGCTAAATGGGCTGCAGCCCAGGGCCCCCGGGTTCTAGGGGCCCCCGTTCCCCGTCGAAAATAATAAACAGAAAAAGATGCTTGCATTCAAAATAGTAATAAAATAACAAACCAGTATAAAATACAAATTAAAAATAAAATACCCGAAATACTAGTATATGAAATTTATTTTTATTTTCGATTGCAAGATCAATTTACTTTTGTCCTTCCGCTCTACCGCCGAATACTCGGAAATTAATAGATAATGCACATAGGCTCTATCATAGAGCGGTGCTGACGAACATCGAGCATTTATAAAAAAGTAGTGACACTATTTCTGCAGCCATTTACTTTTGTGCAATAATAATTCTAAGTTACAATAATATATTGATTTATTGCTGTGGCCTGTACATAATACCTGAAATTAAAAGGTACCTGTTTATTCAAGTATAAATTAAGTACCAATACACATTTCTAAATTATTTAAGTAGAAAGATATTGAAGTTATGATGATTAAGTATTTTCTGTATTTTTTCAATTTTTCAAAGATTGGAACTATCAGGATTCCCCAAAAATATGTATTTTATCTTAAAATTTTGGGTGAGTAACTTAATTACTTCTGTAGGATGGAAAAAATAGCAATCATTTTATGTGAATTACAGACATTTTCCGAGAATATTATTGATAAAAGTAAATTGGTCTTGATTTTCGTAATAAATTGGTTTTTTTAAGTATAGGTAGCAACAGCAAATAATGGATGAAAACGGAAAAATAATATTTATTTAAAATGGGGCACATATAATTCTTAAGTTTTTATTTTTATAAAAACCCCTTTAAATAGATGGACCAATAAATAATAATAATTAGCGTTTTAGGTTTTAACGAGTATAGACAAAGAGATTTTTTATTTATTTTTTAAAACGAACTAGGTACTTTTTTTTTAATTATCTCAGCAATATACTATATTGTTTTGTAAAAATTTATTAGAATATTTTAAGTTTATTAAGAACAGTCGGTTGTGTTATCATAATTTTATGGCCTTAACTTTTAAATTTATTTTCAAGAAAATCAAGTTTTTAGTTTACAATATAAATATGTCTGATAAAAAATGCAAAAGTGGAACGGAGAAACGAGAATTATTGTTAAATCAAGAAAAAGAAAAAATTAAATGTGTCAAAACTTTGACTTTTTTTTTTACAATGGAAAAGTAACAAGACTATAACAAACGCCGAGTCATTAGCAAGTGTAAGGGAAAGGTACTTAGCCAAAGAAAACTGAGAATATTAATGATGCAAGCAAATATTAATGATGAAAATATGCAAGATCAATATGACCAGCAGCCTTCTAAAAAAATATTGTTCAACCAAAGGACATCAGTAATGTCCCGATTGAAAAGTGTAAAAAAATTTGGGTTTGAGAAATACGTTTACGTAGGTTCGGGGCCAAAATCGATAAGTAATAATTTTATTGATTATATCCTTTCACATGAAACGAGTTATTTTCAAAATAAAGATCCAAACAATATATATTCTGTTTTGTTAAGAGAATACAAAGAACCAAAGAGATCCTTTTCGAATAATCATTTCATTAAAAAACTTAAAAATGACCAAGTACTGGAAAGATCTTAGTTATGTTATTCAATTAGTATTGGTAGTATTTTTTGTTTAACGTGCAAATTTTTTTCTAAAACAAATTTAGCAATACATAACCGGCTTATCTGATTGGAAACAAGTAACAAGTTGTTTACAAAATCATGAAAATTCTATTGAGCATAAAAATTTAATGTTAGTTTGGTTGACACTAAAAGAAAATAAGTCTGTTTTAAATAAAATGTTACAGGAGCAACTAGGAAAAGATACAGAATATTACCTTAATGTCATCAAACATGTTATCGTGGTAGTAAAGTATTTGGCTATAAGAGGTTTAGCATTTAAGAAGTTTTTTTTGTGTGTGGTTCTCCTCATATTGGTAATTTTATGAGTGCCCTAAAACTACTAGCAGAGTTTGACCCATTCATTCGTAAAGACATTGAATGGCGAGAATTACAACCAAAATAGTTAATATCGAACTTATCAAAAACAATATATGAGCAAATAATTGAGATTATTGGCAAGCAAATCATTAAAGCAATTACAACTCAAATAAATAATGATGACATAAAGTACTATATATTCAATTGTGACGGATTCAACAACAGATTTGGTCCACAATTACCAACTTGCTATTGTACTGCGATATTGTTTTGAGAAAAAGTGTATGAAAGATGTGTCTCATTAATTAAGATTAATAGTCACGCTGATTTATACTTATTTAATTCTCTACAAGAATTTTTAGAAACAAATGAATTGTTATTGGGTAATTCTAGGGGACAGTCAAACACACACATTTGACAACGCTGCCAATATTTCCGGTCGATATAATGATGTGCGACCTCTTCTAAGAGAAAAAATAAATTTGCTATAATTATGCGCCGTGTGCTGCACATTCTCTTAATCTGGTTGGTGCAGAATCAGTTAAAGTTGCAACTGAAATCTTGAACTTCTTTGGTTTAGTGCAGTGATTCCCAAAGTAGTCTATATCGACATACAAAGGGTCCACGTCAGCGAAAAAATAATTTGGAAGTTCATGAAATGTAAATGGGGGTCTACTATACTTGCTCTCATTAAACCAGATCGGGACTTAAACATTAAAAGAAAATTTAATCAAATGGAAACCAGAATTTACATATTAAACAGATTTATATTTACAAGATTTAATGAGGTCAATTTGCAGTTGCAAGGTGACAGTATAAATTTTATTAAAACAAAGACCATCATTTTAGCGTTTCAAGTGTCAGAGTTAAGCCTAAAGAGTATAATATTTTACTTCCTAAGTTTTCTCAGTTTCTCAATTGGCAACGGATAATCTGCCGGGAAAATGGCGTTTTAATTTACGTTCAACATTTAAACGCCCTTTATTCAGATTCTGAAATTGGGTTTGAGAATGCTTTGACTATGGTAATTACCACAGTAGGCAATAAACACATATGGTCCTATTGATAAAAAAAGTCATACTACGAGAGAAATTGATCGAAATGGGCAGTAATTGAGATCTTAAAGTGAAGTTTAAAAACGGATGTCAGCAATTTTGGCTTTAAAAAGACATGCCTACTATTTATTCCGAATTATGGAGTATTTAATTGCTTTTCGTAGTGAAAAGGAGTTCCAGTGTGCGGTTACTAAGCTCTAAAATAATAGAGAGTAAAAAACTGGACTTACTAACCGAGGAGATTTCGGGTTATACCAGACGAGATTGATGCCAAATATTGAAAATTAGTTATTAAAGAACCAGGTTCATCCTTCCCTTAATCAAAATTTGTTCAATTTGTATCAATTAAATTTTAATTTAATTAGCATGTGTTTCTCTAAACACTACACTTCCCTGCAGTTAGACATTTAAATCTTTTAATTAAGTATCTTAAAAAGTAAGAAGTTCTATAACAGCAGTCAAAAAGACATTTAAGTTGATAATTTCGGACTCCAGACCGGAAGGCCTGGGTTCAATGCCCGATGCCACCAAATATCCTCCGAGTACACACGGAGTTCGTGCTCGTTAAATCAGTGGGTCCGAAAGTCTTGTGGGCGGTCGCAACTGAAACCACGAGTGCAGGGGGCTGGAGAATATTTTCCTCCCCTCCAGTTCCATGCCTAAATTGTGGAGGTAGAGATTGGTGTCGCCATCTATCGTAAAGAAGTCCAACCTGTCTCACAGACTCTGGCAACATTAATTCCTTCCCCTAGGGAATTTCACCGAGCTAAATTGTACTGTCACCTATATGGTGCTCAAGGATAAGGCCAACGACAGGCGTACATCTTGCCACGATGAATTTCGTTGGCCTCGATCTAACTACGTCAGACCGGTGGCATTAGAAACAACAATAATTTAGAAAAGTTCTATCTTAGGTAAGCAAGGGTGACCCCCAAACCGAAAAACTTGGCAAGGGAGATGATGAAACGTTTGAGAACATCTGGTTTATATTGCAACAAATATATGTTTTCTTTTTTGCTTCGCGACCCATAGATGGGAACATCTAAATCGTGAAATTAAACTGAAATTTACCTTAAAAAGTTTGTCAGACCAAATGGTCTTGTCTTTACGTCGCTGTTGAAGCCTTAAAAGATAATTATGGTAATATCATGAATATTCTTAAGAAATTTAGTAACAATGAAATGAGAAAATTGATTTTAAAAAAGAGGCAGTGAATTTATTTAATAAATTAACAAAACTTGAAAGTACCATTTTAATTATATTTTGGGAAGAAATTTTACAAAGATTTAATTCATTTAACAAAAAATTACAGGCTCCTGGTTTTTGACATCTGTGAAGGGAATAAGTTAATTATGTCATTTAAAACGTTTATAAGCATTGTACGACATGAATCATATCAAAAACTAAAGGATTATCAAGACGCAACCAAAAAACTAAGTTCTAGTATAGAAATAGAACATAGCAATGTGAACAAGAGACGGGTTATTTCAAAATTGGCAGATAAATCCACATAAAAAGCTGTGTATGGGACAGAAAAACTTAAAAGAGACACACTTATTGTGTGTGTGTTGCGTTAGGCAAGCTAATCCTTGATTTAAATAGAAGACTATAGTAAGAAATTAAAAATTTTGATGGGGATTTGCAAAATCAAAGTAAGAAGAACGTTGTTCTGGAGAATGCACACGCTATTATAGTTTACTAATCAGATGACGCAGACAAACATTTAGTAAATGAAAGTGTTCAATTCAAAACTCTTATCTAAAACAAACTGAGATAGAGTTCTATACTTGTAGTGATATGTTCAATTTAATTTTTGAAAAGAAACTTGTTGACGTTTTTCCAAATTTGTATACCATTTTTCTAACGCTCCCTATTACTTGTTGTGAAGTGGAGCGTGTGTTCTCTAAAATGTCCTATATAGAAAAGAAATATAGAACAATGACAAATATATATACTAGGCTTAATTATTTATTACTTCTTTGTATTAATACTGATCTCCCCAAAGACTTAAAATGTGATGGGCAAATAAAAGAATTTGCAGCACAAAAGTGTAAAAAAGATTTTTGTAAAATATGTTATTGTTTATAACGTAAATTGTTTGAAATAAAAAGAAAACCTTAAATTTCGTATATTTTAAATTTTCCCACACAAAACGTTTTTTTAGGAAAATAGCAAAAACTTTAATTACTTAGGGGCCCCCCAAAAGTCATGGTCCGGCCCTGTCCCTTCCCACTCACTTTTCCTCTTACTCATAAAAAAATTGCCAAATTAGCATTTGAATAAGATCTCTAAAACACCACTGACGCAAAAAATTTTCCACTTAAGCTTCCATATAACTATAATGGAATAGAGAAAATTGTTCAAAATCCATTTTCTTTTTCGTTTGTTTTAAACATTGAAAAAATAAAAACTTTGACTTGTGGATGCTGTTTCATATATATTTCTCGTATCACGTTACTTAAGCACTATCAACAAACTTGGCTTTTCTCTGAGGACCGTGGTCTGACTGCCAAAGGACCAAATATATTTTCACTAACAAACGATGATGACTGCAAGAGTTTCGGGTTCGGCTCTACGAAATCCAACTCCACGCAAACGACTGGATCTTCGGAAAAAGCCATTTGTCACCTCGGCATATTCAAGAGAGTTCTGTGAATTTATATGCAGAACACCACTTAAGGCAGTGTTAAAAATTTTCAAAGAACACTAAATTTTGATCAAGTAAAAAAAAATATGTGCTAATCCTGAAATTGTTGTTTTCTTTCAACTTGAAATTTACTGGATAAGTAATGATAAAGTTGTCATTGAATTGAAATGCTTATATTTATTCGAAAATTTCCTGTAGCATTTTATTGTGAATCTGATTGGTAATAATTGAAGATAACTTATAACAAATAGCAAACAGTGTACAAAATATTTGTGATTCCCTGCCACGATATTTAATGAAGATAAATTTAAAATTCAAAAATTTACTGATGCAAATTTTTTACATAGGAAAAATGTATTCAAAGTGAAGTTTTCAATCTATTCTATGATACGGACTTAATATAGGATAGAATGTTTCCTTAAATTCGAAATAATTCCTTCGAAGCTTCTTGCATCAGCCTATTTCGTATGTAAATACGCTCCAATTGAAAATCGCCTTTTAGGAATTTACAATTTTATGGCCATCCGAGCTTCCCCGTCCAATATCTAGTACTGAATGAAATCCTAAGGAATATAATGGATAGATAGATTAATAAAATGGTTACGTTACAAGAAAAGCATTTGAAGCTCTAATCAAAGAAATATGAACTAATGTATATATGTTTTTATATTAGTATCAGCATTATATACTTATGACTGCTGGTTTTGTATTTTCAATTTAATCTATCCAATCTCTCTCATTCCAAAAGGAATGGAAGAGTTGCAAACTTGATTTCACTTCCATTATTTAAAAATATGTAACCACGCGTATTACTTTATCTATTTACTGAATAATTGTAATTCAGAGAACTTAATGAATTATGAGTTTGTGCCAAGTTTTCAGCTGGAGTTTTAATGATGTATAGTAAAAATTGGGAATCTTTGATTGTTTTATGACATGTTTCCGAAATGTGTGTTAAGGTATCCGACTACGTTCGGAACCATGATTTTTCAAAAGTGTATAAATGGATAACATTTATGATATTTATTGTCACTTAAATTAGAAAACGTATGTAAAAGTGTTTTAAGAATAGTATTACAATAAAAAATTATTTAAGTACAAAATTTTAACAAAAAATGAACATGGAATAACCAATTTTCAAAAAATTCTCTTTTTGTGAAAAATGCTTCTATTATAATAATATTTTGCCTGTATACAGCTCAGACCTCTGTACAGAGGCTGAACTAGAATGTTTGAAATATATAACTTAGAAGTGGATTTATCCATATTTTACTACAATAGAAGGGAGAAATGTTAAGGAAAAACGTCGATAATTATTTAAATGGGGGGTAACTCTGAAAATAATGTGAATTTTTCAAAAATCCTAGTTCAGACTCTCTGGAGAAGTCTTTACTTTATCTAAGCACACACACACACACACTATTATTATTATAGAAACATTTTTTTATAAAAGGAGAACGTTTTAAAAAAAAGTTATTCTACGTTAATTTTTTCCCAAAATATTGTATTTAAATAATTTTTCTTGTCATAATGTCCTTAAAACAATTTTATTCATGTATTCTAATCTAAGTGACACTAAATATAATGAAAATATCCATTTATGCGCTTTTTAAAAATCACTGTTCAGAACGTAGTCGGATACCTTAAAGAATTTCTCTTTCAATGTCTCTTAGACTTAACACAAAAGAATAGATTAGTTTAAGTATATCAAATCTCATCACACACACAATAGTTTTAATGCATCATCTTTGAATTCATTACAAAGAAGAAAGTTGAAATAATGTTGCGCTGATTTTTTTTTAACTTTGTCTTACAAATTAGATCCCCCCCCCCCCGAAATTGATGTTGCAGTCTTATTGCACACACCATCCTTGTTTAGATATTTTCTCACATTGAATTTGCTGATGGTACAAAAATAGGAAGTCTTTTTTCCCCCGTTCATAAAATGTATCTAATTTCTTCTCTGCTGGTGTTTTTTTTTAGGATTTCTTTGACAATCTTTATTCACGAGCGTTTTTCTTTTGCAGTTTCGACACACAGGATGAGTCTTTCGAGAAGGAGAGCAGTTCTGGAGGTCTCGTGCTGCAAGCCCAGCCTCAGCGCAGGGAATCTTTCCTCTACAGACCGGACAACGAGTTCGACCTCTCACCAGTGTCCAGACACTCCTCCATCGGGAGCAGTGAGTAAGTACACTGTCCCTTCATCCATCCTCAGTAACAGTCTTAAGCCATTTTTAGGCAAAAAGGCTTAAGACTAAATTTTTTAGTCTTAGCGTCATCCAATCACAAAGCGATGTTAATGGATCCAGTTATATACTCTACCTTCTAGTATACACTACATAAAACCATTTGACACCCTAGTCTACTATGTTGAACGTTTATCACAATATATTTCCCTTAAATAGTTTTCTACACCACCTTGCAGCCCCGATTAGACTTACAAGAGTCTGAATATTTTAATAAATAATATAGTCTCGAATTTATACTGCTTCTCCAAAGATTTGTACAGAATAATATATATATATATAATTTTATGTTAAAATGTTACTCCTAGCGGGAGCATCACGTAATCCAGTTACTATGCCTGGGCTGGTGCCCCACAAACAAAAAAACTCTGCGATCGATGAATCATAGAAAGTCCTACTTTTAATATGCGTGGTATATAGTCTATTCTGCGAATATTAAAACAAACCCCGTCGGTAAAAGAAATATCAATAAAATAATAGATTTTAATCTGAAAACGATAGAAATTACTTGAAGCTAGGAGATAAGATGGGTAAGATGGGGGGGGGGGCGGGGGCTCCGCGGAAATATTTTGTCTACAGAACAGCGTTCAAGTTCAATGGGTATTCTCTCATTTTGAAATAGATGAAAACTCTGATGTTTTGGCGTAAGACATTTCCCCGCAGATGAGCTCCTCAACTCCTCCTAAATCCATATCCAGTTGTTATTTATAGAAGAATAGGACACACAAAAACAACACTGCCTGTTTATTTTCTGGTATTTTGCTAGCTCAACTGGTGGTTCAGTTTTTTTGAAAATGTCCAGGCGGTATTCATATGATCTTGTAGCGGGCATCTGAGGAACCTTAGATTCAAGACGACCATAATTTGTTCTCCATCTGCAGCTGAGTTACGACTGTGATGGCCTACCTGACCGGGGTAGCTGAGTGGTTATGGTAACGAACTCGTGGCTGGCGTTCTGTAGTCACGGCTTACAGTTACAATGATACTAAAAAATCACTGTACAGAGGGGCTGATGTACACTAAGCTCAAAATCAGCTTAAGCAGGGAAGAATTATTATTTTTTTCAGAAATAACAAATAATGCTGTATTGTTAAAACATATTCATAACTTTTCCAAGTCCGTAATTCTCAATGAATTTTTACTGGCAAAAAAATACCTCGAATGAGGGATTTACAACATTATTCTGAGAATGAAAACTTTTTACCACCTTCATACCATAATGAACTAAGTCTTCCGTATATCGCTGCTACTATAAATTTTTTTTTTTTAAAATTATAGTGATTTCATGGCTTATTTTGTGGAATTTCGATAAATATCAAAAGTTTTTTTTTTGTCTGTTTTTATAGAAGGACCAGAATCTGTAATCATATTAATTGTATTTCTTTCTCTACCAAAAATGCTTTAAATTAGGACCCAATATTTTAAAATATCTTTTTACTTTAAAAAATAAAAAAAAAAAAAAAGATAAGAGGGTTTGGAGGTGAAATGTTTCGCCCAATTCTCTCGAGAAGAAAGGATAAATTGAACGTTCACTACTTATTAAAGATGAAGTGGAATTTTTAATTGCTCGGGGAAGAAAGTTACGAGTTATGAGGCTAAAAAAAGGGAAAAAAAATTATCAAGCGAGCAGTGACTCATTTATTTTGTGGACCCCTGCAATTATTTATCGCTTAAGGCCCGTTTTTTCCTCCCTAGTTTATAGAGTTTGCTTTCAGTGTTTCCTACTGTGGGGAAAGAGTTTTTTCCCATGTTTCTTCATTGTGTGTGTGTGCTTTAGTTTTAACAAAATATTCATTCATTAGTGCATTATTTTCAACCAATAAAAGTTTTAAGAGTTCTTCGCTTTAACACTTCCTTGTAAGAGAAGGATTCTGAAAAGAAATAAAACACGGAATATTTTATGTCTTTATATTGTAATAAATTTCTTGACAACTTTTTTTTTTATCAGAAGATTTTCAGATCAAACAGATATTTTATGGAGCTGCTCATCCCCTTCTTGCTTCTTTTTTAAAATTTAGTTCAGAATTCACGAGATCAAGTTATTTTGCAAACAAGGCAGGGATTTTGTTTGTGTTTTACATCAAACGTTTATATTTTTTTTGTTTTCTGAAGTTGCGCTATATTTTTGAGGCTATCTCACTTTGTACTAAAATAAGCTAAGAGTTGCATTTGAATGTCTTGTGTAACTTTTTCTTCTGCAGCATTCGTAACATTTCTGCATGTTTCAACCAAATTAGTTTCTCCGCTAAGCTATTTATAATCTGTGTTGATGCACGCTTTTCTTTAAAATTTATTAGTTATGTTTCAATGTTATAGAGATTTTTCAATAATTCTGTGTTTTGTCTTCCTTAATTTCCAATCAATATTTTTAGGGCTTTTTTTAACTCAATACCAAGGATGAGATATTTCATTTAGCTTAAAAAATGGGATAGAACTGTGGCTCTCAAACTGTTATATGCATTGTCCTATGCATGAAAAGGAACACACTTTTAAGCAAATGAGTGTTTGACTATATTTTAAAATATTTTTAAAGTATGAATAATTTTGCATTGTATATACTAAAAGAGCAAAGCAATAAAAAGAAAATTCTTGGAACATTAAAAGCAGATTAAAAGATTCATTAAATAGAAAGAATAATTTTTGTTTTTGAGACATAAACCAAGTTTATAATTGCAAAAATTATTTTAAACACTTCGTATAACGGAAAGATTTGCGTTAAAATAGTGACTTTATTTGCAGTTCAGATGTAGATATTGTATTAAGTTATCCTCAAATTGCATTCAAATTATTACACTGATAGAAAAAAATTCCAATACAAAGAAAAGTTTTTTGTAGAGTAATGAAATTTGGACAATGCAATTGTCAAGTTAATATGTTTAATTGATTAAATTTTTAAGATCAAAGGTTAATTTAAGCTTAAGAAAATGTATTTCAAATGTTCATTAATTGCCGGTGTTACCTCCAGAATTTTAAATGCAAACCTGGAAGCGTACAGACATTGTGTCATATAAGTGCCAAATGTCATTTTGTTGAATGGAGTTCCATGCTTGTTGTACTTGCTGTGTCAATACTGGGACGTTCGGTGCTGGCTGTGGATGCTGCTGGAGTTATCGCCCAATGATATCCCTTACTTGCTCAATTGGAGACAGATCTGGGGATCTCGCAGACTAAGGTAACATGTAAACACTTTGTAGAGCACGTTGAGTTACAATAGCGGTCTAAGGGTGAGCGTTATCCTGTTGGAAAACTTCCCCTTGAATGCTGTTCAGGAATGGCAGAACTATAGGTTGAATCACCAGACTGACGTAAAATTTGCAGTCAGTGTGTTTGGGATAATCACGAGAAGGCTCTTGTTATCATAGGAAATTGCTTCCCAGACCATGACTGCAGGTATAGGTTCAGTATGTCTAGGCCGCAAACAGTTTGGTTGCATGCTTTTCCCTGGCCTCCTTCTGACCAACACACGGTCATCACTGGCACCAAAGGCAGGACCTGCTTTCATCAGAAAACACTACAGATCTCCATCCTCCAATGAGCTCTGGCTGGATATCACTGTCATCGCAAACGGCAATGACTTAGAGTCAGTGGAGTACACTCTACAGGGTGTCTGGTTCGGAACTGTCCTTGAACTAACCGATTTCTAACAGTTCCTTGTGTCACTGTGGTACCAACTGCAGCTCGAATTTTTGCCGCAAACGCAGTAAAATACTCCACAGCCGTACGCTGAATACGACGGTCTTCCCTCTCAGTAATGCCACGTGGCAACATGGAACCCGAACTTCTAGAGGCAGTACCCTCCCTTGACCCCCTTTTCTAACAAGCATCCACAGTGTATACATTCCGGCCAAGTATTTCTGAAATATAACCGAAAGAAAATCCTCCTTCTCGTAACCCTATTACACGACCTCGTTCAAACTCGGTGAGCTGTGGATGATCGCTTCTTCGTCTTCAGGAGCAGCGGAAGGAGAAAGAACGTTAGGAGAGGATACGCACGGTCGAATTTCCCAGCTAAGTCTAACTTCCTTTAAAAATTCATATTAAGTTTTAAATGCAATCAAATAGGCTAAAACTTACAACTTACTATCATTGATAATATTTGAACATGGAGTACAAAAAGTTTCGCTATATTAAAAAAAACAAAAAACAATTGCGAATTTTAAAGAAAATGTTTCATTTTAATAAAAAAATAAATTACAAAAAACTTTCAAAAAAATTGAAAAAATCCCATACATTTAAATACGAATATAGAAAATATTAGTAAACTAAACCAACTGATTCAAAATGTAAACAGAAATCCGTAGAGCAATAGATCATGAACCTCTAAATGTCCGATTCTCTCGAAAAATAAAAATGTGCACCTGTTTATAGTCATAAATATCTCGGATCTAATTTTAAAAAAAAAACGTGGAGCCGAAAGCATCTATTGAAGTTTAAATTTTTCTGAAACATTATTCCAAAAAGAAAAGAAAAGAAAACCCGATTTTAACGGCCATCTAGTGCTTGTAAAAATTAATAAAAAAATGTTCCTAACATAATGATTCACCGATGTGATCATGGGCCTACGAGCAGGGAAGCTCAATCCCATATATGATACCGTGGAGAGAGAAACGCGTGATCACACATATATGTGATCATCGTCCTGAACGGGTTAAAGGCATTCTTGGCTAACATCAACTCAATACATCATTTCGCAGACAAATAACACTCACGAACTTGACAGCATGCATTTAAAGTAAACCTGATTTACAAGTTCAGAGAGCCGAAATTTGAATAGATGTCATCTTGCAGATGTATATAAACACGCGCACCCAATTTGGTTTATCTAACAAAAGTGTTTATTGGTGTTAGGATTTTTCTTCCCCGTGAATGCATATTGAATGTTCACGTGTAAAAATGAATATAAGTGCATCCAAAAATGTGTCATTAATTGAATAATTTTAAATAAAATCCTAAAACTTTCCTTCCTTTTAGAGGAAGTGTCACCGACAAGGCTGACCATTCATCCACATTGTCGATGCACATTATGAGAAAAAGACTTCAAGAAAATCTTATTGGAAAGGGATCATTCTATATCAACCACAACTTAAGGATATTCTAATTAAAGAAATCAACATTCCACCTTCTTTAAAAGAATTCGAAATTTGCTTTACTGCAAGCATAATTTTTCAGCTTATAGTTGCAGAAAATAAAAAATAAAAAAAAACAATAAATGTTTAGTATTTTTACTGTTGCACGACTGGTATTAATATAAAAATATGATATAATATTTATGCGATGATTAGAGAGTTCTGAATCAAGATCAGTCACAGAAAATTTAATTGTAGTATAACATATCGAAGAGTCCCAATTTTCTCCTCTTCGCTTAGAAAATAATTCTAAATATGAAAAGAGAATTTCCATTCTTTCCAAGATGCGGCAATAGAGTCTGTTTAAGAGAAGAATCCAATTCTAGAAAACAATAAAAATTAAATAGTTAATTTTATTTTAGTCATTTGTTTGCAAATTTTTTAGCTTGGTACGCTTATAAAAACATATCGCTACGTGAAAAAATGGAGGATTTTTATAATTTAAGAAATAAGGAAATTCCTACAATCTTAATCAGGGCTACTCAACCTTTTTCTACAGCCGAGCCACATACATAGGGCACTTTTTCCAGCCTGGTCGCAACATAAGGATTAATGGAATAAATACCATGAGACGAAAGCAACATCAGACATTGAAAATGTGAACCATTTATCAGAATATTAAAAATCATTTTTGGCTTTTATTCGAAGACCATATTAAGCTTTCTACCACACACACACAAATTCTGTTTTATGTATTATTTCCTCTGGTGGCGATTTAAGCTTCTTTCGGGCCCTAGGCGCAAAAGATCTACTGACCCCCTTGCACTGCAGGATCGAACTTTATAACCAGAAAATTTGTTTAAGTCGTGCTTATATCCGGTCCCCTTGGCGCCTACCCCAAGCGCCCAATGGATAAACTAGCACTGATTTCCCCGAAAGAATTCAATTTTCGGTGTTTCAGTGCTCATGCTCAAATATAATTCATTATACTTATAACAGTTTTCGTGACAATACATGTCCTAGGATTAGTAACATGTGCAACCAAATTTTCCTGGTAAAAAAGGTAGATATATAAAATTTGTCAAATTTTATATATTTTTACTATCTGAACCCGCCAGACGTTGCTCTGCAAGTCTGCATTATAACAGCTTGTAAATGAATCAATTGAGTTTTTGTAGTATTTTCAATAATTGAATTTTTATTTTATATGAATAAAAGTAATTTAAAATAACACATTTAACGTAACGCGGGTGGATAAACAACATTTTTAGTTTTATGATTTGGTGTACAAGTGTACAAAATTTTCGGAGTTCCTAATCTGGAGCAAGCAACATATAACTGACCATGGGAAAAACTTGGATTTGCTACATTTAATTCGGGAACGCGACTGCCCGTGAGCTTTGTTGATTGTCATCACGAAAGCAAGGTCCACATGAAATTCTAACTGCTTGAATTATAAAAAAAATGTTGAAAAATAACTCGACTTTACAGCTATGAATGCAGAAAATACAATCTTTATGTTCAAAAACATCGGGATACCAATTTTCATAGGGATCGGTTAAGCGATATAAAAGTTGGTATGTTGCAGCACCTCCTGATGGAGAGCTGCTACAAAGTGAATAATGAAAACGAATTCTCCATGAAAAAATACATATACATGCCAATTTTCAAGGTGATTGGTTGAACGGTGCAGAAGTTGATATGCTGTAACGCCAGCTGCAACAAAGAGGGTAGCACAAAAACCTTCTCCTCCCAAAAATACGTATACATGCATTGGTTGCATTATAGTGATCGGTTGAACGGTGTTGGAGTGAAGCGAAGTCAAAAATACAAACATCCATTTTTATATATAGATAGATTTCAACAAAGATATAAATTCATTTTCAGAGTCAGTCATTGAGGGAAAGGTATAATGTATACACTAATTTTTTTACATCTATTTTGTCCTGTACTAGGAAAGTGTAAATTTCAACATAGACTATGCCTCTAATTTGGCTTTTCATTCGAAGAAATATCAAAAACTCTTCGTGATTTGAGTTTTGTTTTGAATAATTTTCAATCAAAAAATCGAAAATTGTGAAGTTTCTGAAATATTTGCGCTGTAGTCATGAAGCCAAACTAGTAAACGTGCAGCATTTTAAGTCTTCATTTAAGTTAACACAAATATGCTGTGTAATGCATTCGAGATACATCTAGCACAGGTAAAATCTGAGAGCTTTTTTTTTTAAAATTTCTGTAATTATTTGATTTTGCTTCTGAATTTTTATAAAACAGAGTACATCGCAAGTATTTAAGAAACACTTCATCATAATTTCTGTATCAGTAAACGGTTTCATATGATTATCAATAATACAACAAATTTTGTATACAATTTTTGTTACCGCTGCATCCTTGTGACAATATACACCTATAAAACACTGTTGCAAAGATTTTTTTTAAGAAAGCCAACTTATCACCTCTTGAAAAAGCTCCTTAAGGAAAAGTGTCATTGAACGATTCGTGTTGAGTAGTAAAAGGATGAGATGTCATGTTTTGTAAGAATCCCACTTTTGTCACAAATACCCATGATCCTAGTCACGACAAAATAGTCAACTTCCAATTGTCTTGAAACAACCTGTTTGCTTCAGGCTTGCAAAATGTGAGAGATAATTAAAATTCCATTTCACCCATAAAATGGTTGTTACTCCAGTTCAGTTGATACAATGAACCTGGTGTCCGCTATCATTGTTACTACTCCACTGTTATTATTAACGGTTAGAGTGACAAATAGAAAAAAATATCTTTAATTCGTACCCGTACGTATTAATACATTCTAGACATGCTCTTAGCTGTTCACTTTGACAGGGTTTTATTTGAACCACCGATCTCCTGGTCCACAGCTCCCCTTGCAAGCCTTAGACTACTAGAAATTCCTGTTGGAGTCAGTCGTTAAGGACTTTTATTCCTGTCCTTTGTTGTGTGTGTGGAAGAAGGGCCCACTGCACAGGTTTATACCACAAAGAAATTCCATGTTTGTCAGCGATAATAATTTATATTGTATTTAGAACTTTCACGTACCCCGTGGACTTTAAAGTAGTTGATAATTTAAGTGCGAAAAAAATCCGAGATTACTCGAACTGTTACAAATAACATAAAGTTTTTAAATAAAAAAATGCTTTTAACTCTAGTCTCCAAAAAATAAAAACCACGCATATTTTTTCTTAAAAAAATATTGTTAGAAAAATCTTGAATTTCAGATAAGACGAACTAATATTTCGTACTGAAAACTCCTTTCCCGTGTGTATCTTAAGCTTTTTCGACTTTCTCAAAAGCTACTGATCCGCTAACAAAGGAAACAACTTAAAAGGAAATGACTTTCTTGCGAGTAAATACAAAACTTCAGTATTCATGGAAAACAAGTAACTTTTTCTTTCCAAGAGCTGCGTTTTTTTGCAGACGGAATTCGTAAGCAGTCTCATTTCTCTTCAACAGACTTTTAAAGACACTGAATTGAAAGGCTATCCATCTTTTTCCTCTTGTATTTGACGCATATATACAAATAATTTAATGTGTAGTAAAATAATGTATTACAGAAAAAATTAGATATGCCATGAATTTTGAAGCGGGAATTTAAAAAAAAATATTTTTTCTTTCTTTTTTTTTATTGTAGCACTATTACTCAGAGTGATTATTTTCACTAATGATGGCTATTATTATAATAGAGAGAGAACTTAAGCATGTAAACATTTAATCGTATTTTAACAGAATGACTGAATTAAGTTATGATTTAATAGCACTTATATATAGTGGAGTATGGTAGTGGCATAGAGTAAACTTTGTGAGCGGCTTACTCCTGAAGTTGCTTCCTCCCCAACTTGCCTACCTAAGGGTGTAGGAGGAATAAAAGCAGAACCAGAAACTTCCATTATAACAATTATTTATTTTACTCAAACCCACTAATCAACAACAGTTTAATCTCCAAGTGAATTGTCAAAGGAGTGGCAGAGAGAAAACAATAAATATCAAGCAAACAAGCGCAAGTCACCAATTTAACTTAACCTAATCTATCGTTGATTACAAAACTCCAATCCACTAACTTAATACAGTGGCAAATATCGTTCTTAATCTTAAGCTGCGAAAATCAACTTTACTCTATCTCACCAGCGTGGCGAATGTAACAGCTTCTTTTTCCATAATTACAAAAACTCTGACTTTATATAGTCGAACTAATCTAAATATCGAGGTTTCTTTTTGAGAGGGATTGCTGTAAATTAAACGCGAATGCTAGCCCAAAGATTCCCAAAGAGGATTAGTGTGAAGGTCGCGTAAAGATCAGTCACAACTTATCTCTAAAAAATATATGAATTTATTTTTAAGTACAAAGTGATAGAACTAATAATCTAATTTATCCACTAAAGTATTTCTTGTGTTTAAACTTATCTGGTTTTTTGGTTGCTTATCAAAGACCGAATAGCAGACATTTACTTTGGTTACCATGGTAACATATCTATCTAAGGACGAAAATATAAATACTGGATTGAGATGAACGTATTTGTTTTTATATCCACTGGTTCATTAATTAATAACTATGAAATTTTAAAAAAGTACAAAATGAGGATTGTTGTATTTTGCTTCTTTCGAAGCGTTTGATAACAAATACTCGTAATTAGAAACAAAGGTTGAAGACTGATTCTATCACCTGGACGCAGCTGGGACAGTTTAAAACCATGATCAAACAAATGTGTCAACTTGGTTGGATGATATTTAGGGATGGCGATTCTTTCCGAAAAAGATCGATTTTTAAATCGATTCGAATCGTAACCTGATGAATCGATTCCAAAAAAATCGTGGTCTAAAAGATCGATTTCGAAAAATTCGATTTTTTTTCAAGTCTGTATTTACAATGTAAATATAAATCCATTTTATGAAAAGCAAGAAAAATACCATTAAAAACGATCTTTTATCAGTAAAATCGGGGGATTTTTTAGTTCATGGGAATTCAACAATTACAATTATTTTTATTACCATATCAAAGTATCAGGTATAAAAAAGAAGACATTTATTTTCTAAATGTATTTGTTACATTAAAAAGTTTAGAAAATAGATAATGCAGCTTACAGTTCCCAATGCTTAATATCTAAACTTTTTGAAAGCTCTCTCTACTGGGATCCAAGTGCTTCGCTCATCACTTGTGTTGTTGCCGGCAATCGAAAAAAAGCGCTCACAAGTAACAGAGGATCCCACGATATTCATATAGATCATGGCTATTGAGTGAACGTGATGATAAATACAGTTTTTTTGTTCTTGCTAGTAATACTTCAGGTGCACAACTGCCTGCGATAAATAGTGTTTAAATTCTTCGTTTCTTATGGTTTCTACCTAAACGGAAAAAAAATCGAATGTCGATTTTCTAGAATGAAATATCTATTCACTGAATCGATTTAGTGCTACATATAGATTTAAAAAAATCGATCTTTTTGGCCCAAGAAATTGATATTTCGATTAATCGATCTCAGATCGCCATCCCTAGTGGTATTGTGACTAGAAAGGCCTCGGAGACCGGTGACAGTACGAAAAATTGTCAGACTTTGATAGGGGGTGTAAAGTTTGACCTCAGAGTAGCAGGTTGGTTGAACTGGCCTTGGTCGGAGCGATAGGGTAGTTGCTCGGTGTTGGCAGCAATGGATCACGGAAGGGATAGTTTACCGTCACAGAAGATCCCAGGAAACGTCACGAGAACCAATTCGACGCCATTTACCACCGTCCAAACATCCGGTGGAAACCATTTGGAGGACGACCCTTCACACTTCTACTACTTCCCCCACATCCAGAGTCAATTGGACCTTGGCCTAGCTGCAGAGTGATCCACTTCAGTGATGGATCCTTAAGTTTCAATGCTCATGACCGGCGCATACGGGTGTGGAGGAGGTCCAATACGGCATTTGCTGTCAAGAGGTATAAGGCGATTGCATAAGGTGTGATAGTGTGGGGAGAGATTTGTTGCTACACACGATCACCTCTACTCGTCTTTCAATGCATTTTGATGGCACGCAGTTGCATGGATGAGATTTTAACGTTTGTTGTACTGCCTTTGATAACAAGTCGCCCAGGTGCCATTTATCCGCAAGACAACGCTTTTTAACATGCTGCATGATTCTTCCAAAAATGTCTTCAAGGATATTACGCTCTAAAGTGGCCTTCCAGATCACCAGACATTTCGCCAATAGAGTGCGTCTGGGACGTGCTTGGAAGGCAACTGCAACCATTCCGGAATACTAGTGAATTAACTGCCCAGTTGCAATGATTATGGCATAATCTTCCTCAGGAGGTTATGGGCGACTTCATTGATTCAATGCCACGCCATGTTCCGGCTTGCATAGCTGCCAGAAGCGGATTTATTACCTACTGATTTGTGACCTATTGCATGCCATATCTTATTAATAAAACAACCTGTTCTTCTGAATTTGTAATCATTTGTTTATCTTTTCATACCTACATACATGTCAAATCTCGTGATGGTACCTCGTTTCCTTCTGGGTGAATTTTGCCGCGAAGGGCAGAGATGCACGTTAAATCTGTCCAGAGCTGAAACGTCCTCCCGTTGGTGTAGTAGTTAGGAGAGGGGGTGCCAGCTCAGGTGGCATCCACGTCACTTGTCCATGGTTCAAAAAAGCCCTCGTGTAGCTGAACAGTGCAACGTTAATATTCACTCACTCACTATTCTGGGTGAATTGTGTCAGAGATTGAATTCAACATTATGATTGTTGAATTATTTACTGTACTTATTTGTCTTATTCCAAGAGTTCATGTTCTATTTACCCATGCGATTGCGTAGCTGCATACCATAATCCTATTTTTTAAAGTTATTTGTTAATAAACACAACTCCTAAAGCTCCATTGAATTATGATTAACGAGGTTTTACCGTAAAAAGAAGTGCAAAACAGTAAATTAGGTAACATTAAAATATGGTATATATATGTTACCATTGCATCTCGAAAGCGGTTAAAGTGCAAATTATCTAGCTAATCTGCACATAGAGAGAGAATGATTTGAATATATCCTAAGCTTTCAGAAACAATGGCAGAGACAGCAACTGTATTCGATAAAAGACTTCTTGAATTAATTTATAATAAATTTTATGACGGTGACTACAGTATCTTCTAGAGCAAAATTAAATGTTAAACTTTCTAATGTTACAAAGTATAGCCGCACATACCGATATGCACCACTGATCCCCGAATTCTATAGGTAACACAGATACGTGTGCTTGTCGCAAAAACCAATTTCAAACTGTAATCAGACTGTTCACGAATAATTATGCATCTTTATCATATGTTTCCTTAATAGTAATACTATGTTGAACTGTTTGATTTTTTGTATTAGAGTTTTTCAATTGATTGATGATTTTGATTTGATCAACTAATTTATTTGCTTGATGGTATTAACAGGATTCTTTAAATATGGAAAAACAAATAAACAACGTTAATATTTCCTTAATTGCTGTAATGTTTAATAAATCATTTAAAAGAAAGTAAAAAATTAGTATTTTAAAAACAAAGGAAAAAATACTCGAATAGAGGAGCTCACCAATATGTTATAGAACATTTGTAATAAATTTGAAAATTCAAGATGAAGAGGTAAAATATACCAAGCAAATAATAATATTGCATAGATTATTGGAACTCTAAAGATAAATAAAATATTAAGTTCTTTGAATGAGTTAACAAATTTTGGTTTAAAAAATTTAAAAAAAAAATAACAAACTAATTTGAAAAGAACAGGTGGTATTTGCTTCTTACTAATAATTGAAAAAACATGTGTCAAATGCATATGCGTGCTTTATTTTTTGATCAATATAAATCCTTTTGTTGTTATCATTTAAATAAGCGTATCAAGCATTTTTTGCCCTTTTTCAGGTATTGTGAAGATCTAATTGTTACTCCATTCGCACAGATTTTGGCCAGTCTCAAGACTGTTCGGAACAATTATGTGTCTCTTACAGAAACTTCAGACAGGTAAGAATCATTTCCTCTTCGACTTTATTTTCAAAGTTTAAAAATCAAATATTTTATTGAATAAATCTCCAGCAACTGTTCAATGAGCGGAAAAAACCCCTTCCTTATGATTACATGAGCTCTTGAAGCAGAATGAAGAATCACTTAACAGAGCACAGGAGAAAAAAATTCTGAGAAATTATTTTATTATTTCACCATCAAATACTGTGTATTGAATGTCTTTATTTTCAACACCGATTTAACTCTTAACTAAGGAGTCTTAAGTAGGGATTTCTTTCTCACATGACAAATAAAAAAAAAAGTGCTTTCGTTAAGAAGTTGTTAAACTCTTTCATTTTTTTTAAAAAAAAAAATCTGATCTGGGATGTATTTTTTTAAAATTCATTAAGAGGGAAATATGTAAACACTTCATTCATTTAAGCTACAACATTTTATGCTAAAGAAGAAATAAAATGAATTAAGAGAAGCTTATCGTAATTATATCCTTTTTCTTTGTAAAAAAGATTTGAAATAACTAAGTAATTAATACATAAAAAAATAAATACATTATAATCGTATATTTAATTTGAAGAAAATGAATTATTTATTGAAACCTTATTAATAAAATAACTAAATAGTTTAATTACTAATAAACTATATTAATTTATATAAAGTATCCGCAACAATGTCCCTTAACATATGTCAAGGACTTATAGGGCAGAATTATGTACTGTTTAAAATTTTCTCAAAATCTTCCAGTGTTGTTAAAGAAGTTTTAGACGTTAAAAAGTTTAGTAACGTAGATGATTAGGGCCCCAGCAAAGTCAGGTTTTGGGCCCCATCCGGATCTTACGTAGGGTATATACTTAGAGTTAGTTAGGATTTGGTTCCCTCCCCTCGCAATACGGGGGTTGCAGGGGTGTACGTTACGCCACTGTATGTACCCATGTCCATAAATTAAGGATAAAGCAAGTTCAGGCAAAGAAAGAGTCAGAAGCAAAACTTATTTGTACAGCCTTTTTTTATTAAACAAAATGTGAAGTACAAAAAGGAGGCTATATGTTTGATATCATTAATAAAAATGGCAATTTTTGCTCCGTGTAGCAAATTACAAAAAAAAAAAAAAAAAAAGAAAGAAAGAACGTACAAAAATGAACATTAAATGCTTGATATAATGCTTAATACACAGTATGTTTCTCTGACGATGCTATATAAGCATGCCGAGTATAAAATTATCGATCTGATCTTGGGGAATATTACATCACTTATCAACGAATGCTCTCCGAAGTTCCTGTAGACATGTAGGAAGTGGTTGACGGGCTATACAGCTTGTCGGCCAAGCATGTCTCATACATGCTCTACTGGATTTGTCCGGTGAGAATGCTGGGCAGTCCATACGGGTGATATCCTCCGATTGAAGGCATTCGTTTATGATATTTGGATGGTGAGGACGGGCATTGTGATCCATAAACACAATTTCTACAACCAAGGCGCCTCGAAACAAAGGTACATGTTGTTCCAGAATGACGTCTTGATAGATTTGGTCTGCCATGGTTTCAATTTGAACATGCAGGTGAGTTCTGGAAGCCATAATAATTCCCCCAAAACAAGTAATCTTGCATCACCAAGACGGTGGCATTCAATGATATTCTTTTGGAGGTTACGGATACCTGACGCTCTCCATATGAAAGTCCGGTGAGAATCAGACTGTAAGTTAAAAAACTGGACTCATCGAGAAACATCACACCCCACCCCACTGTTGCAGTGACCACAATTCATGCCCTCTACTCCAAGCTAACCGCGGCGATAGTGAGTCGCAGTAAGTGGAAGACATCTAACAGATCTACGAGAGCATATAGACCAATCTGTCTTAAGTGTCTGTACACGGTCTGCCTTTAAACTGTCGTACCAGTGGCTAAAGAGAGCTTACGAGACAGGTGGGATGCTGTGCTCCGTCTGTTTCTTTGGCAGTAGCTGCCCAATACTAGTCCTCATTCAATTTTGTAACTCGGGAGAGACCTATGCTGTAACGTCTATTCATATTACCATCATCTTGGAATCTTTGCCAAAAGCCTGGAGATGATACTCTGGGCGATTCCAAGTTCCTCGGATACTTTCAACTAGGTACGCCCACATTCCAGATGACTGATAATTCTACCACTTAAAAATAATCCAAATGAGTCCTTTGTTTTATAACTATACAGTTATTGCCTTAAAAGGCTTATAAAGCGCTGCGAGTTTTACTTCTTTGTCTATATTCCTTATACATACCCCTCTTACGCTCTTATCATTGTGACGTGCTATCAGTGTCATCTAATGGCTTTCTGCAGTTTGAATATGATTCTTAAAGATGTGTGTAGTCATGCTACCGGTTGTAACGTTCTACCCATGTAAGTGAAGACACTTGGTTGGTATTTTGAAGTTTTATATTCAAGAACACAGGGCAGTTCACAGACACAAACAATTTACATTATTTACAAGTTTTAGGTAAAAATCATTAATATTCCGAGTTATGACATTTGTAGAGATATAATCCCTTACCCTCGCTGAGATGGAGCTAAAAATACAATCAATCATGTCGAGAGGAAATTACTCTCTCCAAAACTCTACACAACGCTCACGGATGGAGCACAAAAAATCTTGACCTCTCCTCGTCGAGAGGTAATCACCGACTCCAAATTTCCACACTGCGCTCACTGGCGGAACCCACAAAATCGACCGTCCTCGTCGAGAGGTAAACACCGACTGACGCTGGCTTGGCACTCGCGCATGCGCAGTGCTTCGGATCAGTCCACGTTGCCATCTAGAGTTTTAGAAGGGGTCTACAGTTCGTTACAGTGTGATATAATATATAAAGATATATTTTAGAGTTCGATTTTTTCGCGTGACTCTGAACTATCCTTAATTTATGAACATGAGTAAACTTTCCTGATGCTTGGTATTAGGACTTTAAATAAGTTCTTGCTGTTTCCTAAAAGATGACACTACCAGGACGACGTGCATTTAATTTCAGATGGTAAAGCATTTGTAGGAAAGTTTATTTATGAGCAAAATATTTTTTGCAAGAAGATCCAAAAGAGTAAATATAGAGAGATGCAAGTTGACTATCATTCACTTGCAGGCTGTGATGAGAATTTCAACAAAAGCAATCTCACTCTTGAATTAAAAAAGAAATCTAGAAAAGTGTGAGAGTGTACTTTTTTGTCTCATTTGTCATGAGAGTGTACTTTTTAAAATAAAATGGGCTTGTCGCTGTATATTATATGAAATTAGTTGAGTAAATAAATTGAATAAAAAGATCCACACGATTTAATTTAACAAATATCTATTAAATTTTTAAGGTACAATTTCGGAGACACAAAGTGAATGAATAAATTCAATCCTTTTAAAAGGTTCTCCGCTTCCACAAAGTGGCCCAAAACGCTGCCTACTCCTGAGCTAACATTTACTTTTCTAAATACATGTTTTGAAATGACTGGTTCCCATAAATGGGGTGTTTTAATATCGGGAACAAAGCCAAATAATCGATATTAACACTAAAATAAAGCAATGTTTATATACACTTTATTCGCTCCGAGTTTTTCATTACGGAACAAATTTGTCTCTTAGAATTTGTAAATTAAATTTTGGGAGGAAAAGCTTTGAACCTCAATTTTTTAAAATTTCTGGAGGAAGATCTCTGGAAAGATTAATTGCAGATTTCTTTCATAAAATGGATTGGACAATTTCGGTTCTTTTGATTTATAAGATTTTCGAATGAGCTATTTATAAAACTTCCAATAATTAGGATTCCTCGACAGAAAGATGAAACTTTCTCTCTTGATAAAAATAATTACTTTGAATCATACGATGAAATGCGTATTTTCAAAAGCTTATGTGATGTACCTTTCTTAATTAAAATCGCCAAGCAAATAACAAACATACTAATTTTCTGTTTCTGTGGCTTTTTAAGGAATCGTTTATTTTCATGTCGGTGAAATTTCATTAATAATCTCGAAGTAAATCAGTCTCGTGTTTTCTCAGAAAAGAGAACCGCACAGAAGAAAGATGCTTGATCACATTTTTGAATCTGAATCATCATTAATTATCTATAGAACTTTTTATATAATTCGGTATGTATCATGTATTTCTATTGTTTAGAAGTCACCGAAAAGAATATGTTATGTGAAATGAAAAAAATATATATATAATAAATTCATGATATTATGATTTTCCCTTCGAAATTTGGAGCGTGGGGAGCCTCCTCATTTAATAGAGGAAAATAACGTCCTCGATGCAGCACGAAACGTGAGAGCTTTATCATTGACGACAGTGTAGCTTCAATTTCTGACACAGACATGCGATTGGCTGGAGGTGGTAACAGCAAGCGCTGTTTTTTGAAATAACTTCCATTTTAACTAATTTTAAGAAGCTGCGTTTTTGTTTTGCTAGGGGTAAATGGAAAATACATAGAAACAATGTATTTCTAAAAGTAAATGAATCGATTATAGAGAAAAAAAATATTAGACTAAAAACACTTAAGAGTGATTTTTTTTTAAAAAAACCAAGCAAACAAAAAAACAAAAAAAAACTTTAATTGTTGTTAAAATTTAATAAAAAGTGCAATTTTTTTTATTTTTACATACTTATTACAAAGGAGCAACGATAATTTTAGGTGATTTAAAACGCCACTATTGTAATTGCGATCTTAGCTTTTAATATTATTTAGTAAAGATAAAATGATTGATTTGCTCTATGGTTCTTCAATCAAAATTTCTATGTATATTAATGATACTCAATTTTAAATATATTTGGCGTATTTTTTAACCTTTGTAGTTTTTTTAAAGTTTGAAGTATATATTTTTAGATATTGGTGATCGGTTCCTTCTTAAAAAATTTTGTCACTTGAAAACTGTATGTTGCATAAATTCATTTATTAATGAGATTTTTTTTAAATTTATAAATAAAAAATAACATCAGTTGTGTTTAATTAATTCTTTCCCTTTAAATTATAAATACGGAAACAAACTATTTTTATTTCATTACTTTTAAAATAAATTTTTTTAATCAGTGTAATTTCTTAACTTTGTTTTTAATTTAAATGTTTTTTATGTTTCTTAAACTTTAAATCCTTAGAAAAATTACAGTAATACATTTTCCATTTTCTTCATTTAAAGGGACTCGGTACCTTAAAAATAATAAAAATATGCTTTTTTATATATATTTTTATTTAGTCATATTATTCTTTGCATTATTATATCTTTTGATTGATATATCACTTTTGTAGATCAGGAAATTACAAATTGGAAAAAAATTACAATGGGCTCAATTCAAGAAGTCACATGATAAAAAAAAACACGTGTTTTCTATTGAATCCAAAACAAACATTAAACTAATTGTACTTGTTGTTCTATTTGAAAAACTTAGATAAAATTTCAAATTTCATGTTTCGGTAAGAATGTTTAAATGTTACGAAAAAATTCTTCAAAAAGATTTTTTTAAATTAAAAAAAATCGTATTTTATGTTTATTTTTCTTTAATAAAATGCTTTTGTATACATATGTACTTTTTAAGAGAAAGTTTCTGCAAAAAGCAAAAATAGGCAACACCGGAGCGCGTGAACTGATTAGCTGGAAACACCAGATAGTTTTTATTGTGTGACTATGACGTCGCATGAGTTTTTCAATTGATTGGCTAGAATCACGTGGCTTTCACTATCATGGGACTATGACGTCACATGAATTGAGTCCATTGAAAACTAAACAAACAAATGAGGCAATTCAACTACGGCCTCTTTTTAGATTAAAAAAAAAACTCTTGATAAAAAAAATTTATTCTAAAATGAGAAATAATAACTTTAAAAAAACTAAGG
>BMAV01003286.1:122468-146100 GCA_019973955.1 Trichonephila inaurata madagascariensis | reverse complement strand
GTGTAAGGATTTGTGGATAAATAAGTGTATTTAAAGGTTGAGCGAGCGCTGACGAAGAAGAACGCATACTCGAAAAGGCTTAGCTGGTGATTCTTGTCCGAAGTGTTGTTATTGTTTTACTCGGTTTCGCGACAAATGGCCGCCATGTTTGATTTTATGTGATTGAAGCGAAATAAAGAAGTTATTATAGAGATGATGCCTTTGTGACATCTTCGATTGGGGTGAACCCCACCCTATCAATTCATCTGAAGTCACCCTATCTATTCATCCCCAAACAGATGTTGGGTGACAAGTGCAGGTGGCCATGGGGTCATTGTTTGTTGTCTGGCCTCGGACAAGCGCGGACATCTGGTCTGGAATTTACAATGACTAAAGAATGCCGGTGACAATAGGCATTCCTGTATGAAAGTCTTGAATAGGCGAAGCCTGTATGCAAGTCGATGCATTGAGAATAGGGCTATGAGGCCCAGGTGTGAGATGAATGGAAATTTCAGAAGTTGGATGAGAGTTATGGCGCCCTTGGATTCCAGACGGACGAGGAATGTGTTTGTGTTTGCCGCGCAAATGGGAGACGAAAGTGGCTCAGGGACGAGGGCAGACCTTTTTTTTTTACCTGCCAATGAGGAAGACGAGGGGCGTGTGGTGGACCCGCCCCTGGTGTTTAAAAGGGGTGAATTTTGAGAAGAAAGGAGAGAAACGGACGGAGAGAAACTTGGATAGAGCCCTGGAGTGAGACGGACGGAGTCCTGAATGGAAACAGAGAACCATGGAGTAAACTGGAGATTTACCCGGAAAAGCAAGGGATTGACGAGTGCCTGGCGGAATAAGGATTGACCTCGAGTGAAAAAGACTGTCCGCCCGGCTTGGCCTATTTAATGAACATTTTAATAACATATGAAGCTATTAAATACTGTTTAAAATTTTAAGATGAGGCTGTAACAAATTTTCTTGTGTACTAACTACTGACGACGTTACACCTTCCTCATTTTACCAGCAGGCCTGGAGCCTGTCATATATATATATATATATGACAGGCCCAACATATATATATATATATGGTGTTGTATTAAGTTTATTATAATTATTTTTTCAGAATTATAAACTTTGAAGCGTTTTTTACTGTTTGTGTTTTTTTGTTTGCTTAGTGCATTCAAAAGGCTACTCATTTCTACAATTATTTACTAATCTCTTCCATTTCTTAGTGATACGTATTGATGGAAGCTGAATACTTTTTTTTAAAAAAAATTTAAATGTAGGAGATATTGGCTTTTTCATTGAATTTTATCATGTGTATCAACATCCCCTCCCCCTCCAAAACTAATGAAGACAAATAACAAAAAAAATTTGAGGTAAAAAAAACGAATAATTACAGGAGTCAAATTTTAACATTTTCTAATTTTCTTTAAAAAAATGTTTTAAAACTGTTGAAATATTATGTACAAAATTTCATTTCGTATTATTTTCTTGAATAGAAACATTATAAATGAAATACTAAAATATAATTTTTAAATGCATAAATTAAAAAAATAAATGTTCTAAATATACAGAGTCCTCTTTATACAAAAGAATTGGCGTAGAAGAGGGAGTCGAATGGACACTTGGTTTCTTTGATGCTTATTAAAAATGCATTTACAATTCATTTTTCTGCAATAGAAGCAAATAAACATTAAAAACTCCTTTCGAAGGTGCAGACTGAAATACTTAAGTGTGTCAATATGAAGAACTATCATTATTAGATGTGTTTCCCCTTTTCATTGAATTTAAAAGAATATTGAAATATTTCAAGTGTGTACACTCGAATGGAATGCACATATTTATATTTCCAAAACAGGAAAATAAAATTTACTTTTGGAGGGAATGTCGATAATATATTTAAATGACGCAATGCGCCTTTTTGGTATAAATTGCACAATTTATCATATAAAAACAATATCTTGGGTACGTTTGCGTAGCATTTTACAAACATAAATATAAAAACGAAAAAAAAAAATTTAATAGTTGCATTATTTTTAACAATTCAAAATGTTTGTTCTTCATGATGGAAAGAGTACATTCAACAAGGAAAGAGTACTTCCAGAAATTTATATTTTGTTCGCGACGCATGTACAGAAAGTGTTAAGTGCATTGTAATGAAATTATTCTATAGATAAATAATGATAATAATAAACTAAGTCGCCTAAATTATCTATCTTTCAGTAATTACATCAAGTAAGAAATATAGGGATATGCATTGAAGGATAGGACAGAAATACTCAGGAAATGTGTAGGCTAAAGACAGAGGTAGCAGAGTTCAACGCATTTTATGGTGCCTATCTTCCCCTTTATTTTGATAATACGAGTAGACAGAAATACAACAGTTCGACAAAGTTTTATGTTTAATGTCTAGTGTGGTTATCATAAGTACAACTCATAGTACAGCACAGGCTAAAAATGTCAATACAACAACATATTATACGTAGAAATAAGAAAAAAATATTTTATACATTTTACAAATATTTTTAAATAAATAAGTGATTTTCAAAAATCTAAAAATCTGACATAAAACGATGGATTTAAATAATTATGATTACAATATAAGTGGTAGTGTCATCTACAAAAGAATTTAATAAATCGTATTATAATTCTTCAAACTAAATCAATCTAACAATACATTTATTACAAAAGCACGATTTAAGAAGTTTCATATTCTAAGTAATATCTAAACTATTTTTTGTATTATTTATTTTGTCAAGTTATTTATTAATTGAATAACTGTTGCGTTGAAATAGTTAAGAACTATATTCTTATGTATTGATACATTTATTCTGGAATGGAACTCAAGCAATATTAAAATTAAAAGCGTTTCATTTCCTAAAAAATTATTGTCCCTTAGGTTATATGTAATGCTGTATTCAGTCCTTATTTGTCTGTAGTTAGTTCATATATATATGTTTAAATATCATTAGACCATCAAAATATATCAATAAAGATAAAGTATGAGTATTATCAATACATTGTTTTTCCTAAAAATGTTAACATAAATTAACCAAATTAAATAGATTGCTCGCAATTCGATCTTTAGGTAAGCTTTCAATCTGCTTATACGAGGGCTGGGGCAAAAGTCATGGCAACTGATTTTTTTCTTTCTTGAAAATACAGTCCGATTGGAAAATGTGATATATGCAGACGAAAGACAAGGTGTTAACTACTTGTGTGGACAATGAATAGCACTGAAATATCGTTACACACTAATTTATTATGGTAGTATATATATACAGGGCAATAGGGTCTTCACGGTGCAAAAGAATGACAACACAGTACACCCACCGTGCTACTGTACGGTATGGCAAGGCATTATTTCCAAGGGCTTCCACTAATTCACTGTGATATTTCACCGCATTTTTTCCTCGGAGAACGGCTATTTTGATGTAAGAACGCTGCTCAACACGGGCTACTTCCATCACACGACATTCACCAACTAGCTGAATTCACAGCCTTTGCTGCGCTACTACCAGCTATCACAGAGCCATCTGTTCTTTTGTATACACACTATGCCTGCAGAACTTCCACACGACACATATACGTTTGTGATCCATTCACATATCTACAAGAAAAAAAGAAGTTGCCATGACTTATGCCTCAACCTTCGTATATATTAAAATTACAACTAATAATGTACAAAGCAAGAGCATGCTAAATAACCACTTTTTTACACGCATCATTAAATTATTATGAAATAAATGATACTTCAAAAACTAAACTCTAATATAGTTACAGAAAAGTCTTACAATATCTCTCAAAGAGCTTCGTAAATGATTTAAATTATCACTTTGCTAACCCTGTTTTCGTTTGTTTATAAATTTAATTGAGGAATTTCCATTCATTTTTTTAAATAAGTTCAATTTAAGACTGAATATTTTAATTCGATGTAAGTAACTTATTTCCTTTAAGTGAATATTTCTTTGAAAGTTCCGTATTTTCATGTTTGTTCAAAAAGATTTAAAATGAATCATTTTGAGGGGAAGGGGGAGGAAGTAGAAAGTTGTAGATCATGATTAATTACGAAAATTATTTGAGAAAAAACACTGTTTGCTATAAAAAATAAAAAAATAAAATATTAAATTAAAGTGTCCAAAAATATACATTTGTCAAATCTCAATGAAATATTATTTAAAAAGGAGCGATACATTTCACTTACAAAAAAGCTCTAAAGGAAGGTATTTGAAACAAAAATCTAAGCGGGGGGGGGGCGCGGCTTTTTAAAAAGTATCAAGTGCTTCAACCAACTGATGCCATTGCGCTCACATTCAGAGTGGAATAAAGTTGGCGTCTCAATCAGCGTTAATTACCCCGATGCTTTTCTTCCCGCCAAGGTCAGCGGCTTGTTCCAAGGCGAAATCTTTTGTTCTCGCCATCTGCATGTTTTCCCGTCTTTGTCGGGACAGACGTCACCAATGACGCGTTTTCCCGAAGATCTCTGAATGGGATCCGTCAGGTGATGCTCTGATTCAAAGTTTGTTTACAAATCTTCGATTTCTACGCTCAGCAGTTTCCAGAGAAATGCACGTGTCTTTCGAACGATTCTCGTCAGAGCGGTTTCCGATTGATCTATTTTTCATTTCGAAAATTTCGAGTGAACATTTGAATGGATGTTCCGAGGAACTGAACTTCCGTTTCCTCCTTGAACTGTTTGTGATGCAACCTCCATTGTTGTCTTCCTTTTGTTGGATCAGCATCTCGTCCCGCTGAAATTACTCGTATTTTCTCGAGTTAAAATATTCCGAGGAATTCCCAGTGTTTGATGAATGTTCTAATGCCGTTCAACTGTAGTGGCATCAAGTTTTCGAAGTATTTTGGCGAAGTTGCAAGGAGAAACATTTTAGCAATTTTTTTAGTAAATATACCATAATGTAAATTAAAAATTATTAAAAATAAATACACTGTTAACTTTTATATCGCTAATCGTTTACTATAAATATATATAAATATTGCAATGAATAGATACGAATTTTTATAATTACAATATAAAAATTCTGATAATCTGCGCAAAACGTAGCTCTGTTCTTTCTTTTTATGAATGCAAATCAGATATTTCTTTCAGAAATAATTATTGGAATATTAATAATTTCTAACTTGAATCAAGAAAAGTTTCCACTGAGTGAATGGATCAATGATCAATTTAAAAAGAATTTTATAACTATTATTAAACTAAAAATGTTTTCGCTTTTATTATACTTTTTAATTATTGTGATATACTATTCTTGCACAAATATTTATCATATTAGACGTTTTTGTAAGAAAATATTTAAAATTTATGAGATGAATCCTTTCTTTTACTGTGAGCTAAAATCATGGATACAAATGAGTTTTTTTTTTTTTTTTACATTCTTGATTGAAATTAACTTTTGCAATATTAATGCATAAAATGTGATACCATTTATACTTACTCAGCCTTGAAGAAAATAATTATGTAACACTCAATTGTGTTGCGGTATAAATTTTTCCCCTATCTGTGTTTTCCCTCTAAAAATCTAAATTAAAAATAAAATGTATCATTATTTTCGACCCTATGTGGCAATTGGCAACCAATCAGGCATTCAGATTGTCCGTTGCTGCATATGCTAGTCACGTAGAATTTTAAAATACAAATAAATACACAAGAATAATAAGAGGAAGGAAAAATAGAATTGAATACACGAATAGAATAAAATACGTTGAAAACACAAAGGATAAAAAAAGAGGAAGGGGGAATTCATAAATAAGTTTGCAGTTACTACCATATAACTGGGATACATTTTTTACCACTATTAAGGTATCTGACTACTTTCGGAACCGTGATTTTAAAAAAGCGCATAAATGGAAAATTTTCATGATATTTAGTGTCACTTAGATTAGAGAATACATGTATAAAACTGTTTTATGGACATTTTGACAAAAAAAAAAAAACTATTTAAATACAATATTTCGGTTCAACTATGATTTTTGAAAAATTCACATTATTTTCAGAGTTAACACCCATTGAAATAATTATCGGCGTTTTTTTTCTTAAAATTTCTCCCCTCTGTTGCCGTAAAACATGGATAAACCCACTTCTAAGTAACATATTTCAAAAATTCTAGCTGAGCTTCTGTACAGAGGTCTGAGCTATACACAGGCAAAATATTATTATAATAGAAGCATTTTTCACAAAAGGAGAATATTTTGAAAATGAGTTATTCTATATTAATTTTTTGTCAAAATATTGTACTTAAATAATTTTTTATTATAATATTATTCTTAAAACAATTTTATATACATTTTCTAATCTAATCACGGTAGTCGTCACGGTCAACGTAGTCGGATACCTTAATGGGTCAAATAGAATTTAAATATTGTTTTCTGCATGGTGCTCGAAGCTACGGCTTATGACAGGCGTAGATATAGCCCTTTGCAGCAATGAATTTCGTGGGCCTTGATCTGATGCCACTGTCGTTTAGTTGGCATAAGTAACAGCAACAAATATAGTTTTAGAACGAATACGTTGCTCAAATGGACTTTGTAAATTAAGATCAAGTGGACCTGGTTGCTAGCTCGAAGCCTCCTCTTGGTCCAAGTCCTGATAACTACCCGTGGTGTGGCGAAGTTGATTCACGTTAAATCCTTCCTCACGTTGAAGTATGGAGTGTCGAATCAGGTCTCGTCCTTGTCATTTAATCGCAGTTCAAGATCGCGACGTTCCTTATGCGGGACGTTGCCGAATTCGACTGACAAACTTAGAGGGGTGACAGTAAGCTGCATTGGGATGACAAATCAACATAGAACCTGGGAATCACGTCTATTCGAGTAAAGGAGGCGCCAGTCGGAGTAAATCTGAAAAAACGTTTATGGAGTGTTTGGTGTCGAGTGGAATGAAAACGGACAATAAGAGCTGAGAAATACCTTTGTTAGTAAATCCTTACAATATGAATAATACATCACACAGCTCGACGTCAAAGATGCATCGGCAAATGATTATTATAGGATTTGTATGAACTTGCGGTCCATAGGTCATAGCACAGCCGGCATCTGACGAACGAAGGATTGTCGGACGCGTTTAAGCAATTTCGGTGTACCGGCGATGTCAGCGAAAGCAAAACGAAGATCCGTGTCACCGGCGTCTCATACAAAAGCGATTTCAGGTGGGTCCTGAAAAAGAACACAAGGGATTGAGGTCTAGGGAGCGTGAAGGCCAAGCAAAAGGTCCGCCACTTCCAATCCACCTACCGGGAGATATAATATGGAGGTGGGTACGCATCACAATCAAAAAATGTGCTGGTACACGATTATGCATGAGCCACACGTTCTGGTGCACACTTTGCAGCAACTTAGGGAGGATGTTCTGCAGAACAACAAAGTATTGTGTGACATTGAGACGTTCAGGCAGCAGGTACGGTCCCATCTCCAAGAATCCCTTTCCAGTTCTTGACAAGGAATTTGTATCGCACCTTCGACAACGCTGTGACCTGGGGATTTATGGATGACCACATGTGGACGTTGTTGATTATGCCTTCTCACGTACAACATCCGTGAAAAGAACGTTTGCTGGGATCATCCTATGCGACATCCAGATTACGAAAGCAGCCTCTTAGAGAAAAGTCGCAAGTAGTGGTACCGATATATCATATACTACAGGTGGTACCGATATATCATCTCCACACGCAGTACCTTCCTCACAGTTTCGTTACGAATACCCAATTCTGCTGATTGTAGACTGGTTGACGGCGGTGTTGCAATACTCGGTCTTCTGGTTGAGATGTGCGCACCTTGCGTTCTTACCCAACATTAGGTCTCGTTATCCGAAAGGATCCAGTTTCTCTCAGCTGTCGATGGATGCTTGTGGACATCGCCTCCTTGGAAAGGGGTCCGGGTACATGGTTTGTGATAGACATCCATTGCAATCGGCTCGGCCGTACATGAGGCACATACCTGCGTATTTCTCGTTCGTGTAATCTGATATTTTTAAATATATGCAGTTTAACATCTGTGCCTTATGTAACACTCACATATGACACGTTGTTCACCGCTTTTATCCTCCTTAGATGAGTGGGAAATTTGTATACAAGTAGGTCTCTTCAACTTTACCACGGCGATCCGAATCCATGCATTCGCTTAGCTACTCCCCTCGTCTGGCGCATCCGTTACTCGAACAGTGACTATAATCGCGATTTTCACCCACAAAACGGGGTTTGCTTCCCCCAGGTTCTATGTTGATTTGTAATTACCATATGACCTACTATCACCCCTCTGAATTTGTTTGTTAAATTGGGCAACACCCAATATGCGTGTGTTATTTTAATAAACAGTACAGATTAAATTAGCTTTTCTGATGTCTTCTTTTTATGAAACCAATTTATTATCGTCAAGTCAGATTAAGGCAGTGTTTCTCAAACTTTCAATATTGGCACCCCCCTTTTCAATCACAATTTTTATCGCGCCCCCCTTATACATTAATAAATTACTGAATGCAATAATAATGCCCTTTGACGCTAAAGCTACAATATACGATCTTAATTATAAA
Organism: Trichonephila inaurata madagascariensis; assembly: GCA_019973955.1. Taxonomy (NCBI): domain Eukaryota; kingdom Metazoa; phylum Arthropoda; class Arachnida; order Araneae; family Nephilidae; genus Trichonephila; species Trichonephila inaurata. The sequence goes on along the minus strand of BMAV01003286.1, from coordinate 137,585 downwards.
CCATACAAATTAATAACATAAGTATTAAATTTTGTATATGTGTTACTTTTAAGCAAAAAAAAAATTAAGTAATAGGATAATTATTATGTTATTTTTCCTTTCTCTGTGTGTGATTTTTAAATTGGAACATATTGCAAAATGCGGTGGCTGCTCAGAAGACAAAATATAGATATCAGCTAAATATAGAAAAAGAACTCAGAGGGTCAATTTCTAAAAAACTGAAAAACTTTGCTCTGCAAGACAAACCCATGGAAGTCGCTAATACTTATTAAACTTGTTCTTAATTCAGTATTAATAAGATAAGTATTATAAATTTTTTATATATGTTACTCTTAAGTAATATATATTTTAAGTAAATTATTTTTAAGTAATAGGTTAAATATTTTATTTTTCTCTCTCTAATTTTTAAATTGAAACAGATTGAGAAATAATATTTAATTAAAGATTTATTTCCTTCAAGATCCATTTCTAAAAGTACAAATGTCATTAAAAAATAGCCTAATCTATGTTGCTCTTTATCATATGCATTACATCTGGCATCCTCACGAACGTACATCTAGGCAACCTAACAGACGTCTGCACAAAACATGTAAAAATGCTGTACTTTGTACAATTCTAGTCAGTCTTGGCCGAATCAATTAGCTACCGAATCTCTCTTGAATGTACATTTCATAATTCACGCGTTAATTATAATTCACGGTATTAAGTATTTACGGCAGTGGATTAAAACAATATCATATAGATATATTTTTAAATCACAGCGAGCATTCAACGATAATAAAGCATCAACAAGTACACAGACGAGGGCAAATTGATAGCAAGTTACGAATGGGTTAGGGATCCATTTCAAAATAGTTCAGAAGGGCTCTCAACTGCCGAAAAAGAGATCTATGATTTCACATCCAGTGACGAAATTAAAGGGCAATTTTGTAATAAATCACTGTTTGAATTCTGGATAGAGATGGATGCTGAATTTTCTGCACTGAAAACATAAGCATTTCATATACTATTACCATTTTTAACAGCATACCTTTGTGAATCCGGATTTTCTGCGATGGCTACTTTGAAGACAAAATATAGATCTGAGCTAAATATCAAAAAATAACTCTGAGTGTCAATTTCTAATTTTTAGCCTTCCTTTGAAAAACTTTGCTCTGCAAGATAAGCCCATGGAAGTCACAGATAATTATTAAACTAGTTCTTATACTGGCTGAAGTACCCACTCTTAACACGAGTTTATTTTTTTAAAAAATGATAATATATTATTCTTGATATAATAGCTTAATTGTAAGGAGAGTAAAACCAAGTGCATGACAATGTATACAAAAATGTAAAATGATTTATTGAAATGAATACTCATATTATAAATGGTTTTGAATGAACTGTAATTTTAAGCCTCGCAGAATTAGCATTTAGAATAAATGTTAAGTAATAAAAAAAGAATATAAAATTCTAATGAATAACAATTGTGTTATTTTTTTAATATTTAAAGCGAGAAAGCCCGGGATCAGGTGTGCACTCGATACTAACATTAATGGTCACGGGGAGTGATGCACCCCAATTCTTTTTTTTATAATTATTTTCAATATACAAGATAAAAATCACAATTTCAGTGAATAATTTAACTAAGAGAAAATATACTTACCTATTTCAAGGATTTTTCTATTTGTCTTTCATAATTTGAGAAAATATCCAATAAAACTGAACTAAATTGTTTCAAACGTGCGTGACCTTAATAAAGAACACAAATCACAGACACTTTTTGCTAACATTACAGGAAAGCTATTTGCAAGCAAAACTGTCACATTTTGTTCACGTTATTGTAGTTTTAATGTTCTTTGATGATCGACAAATATCCTGTTGAACTTTTTCTTGCTTGTGTCTTTTTGACAGGGTGAAGTGCATTTTGCGGTACAGTTATGGCTTCATATTTTCTTGATAAAGTTCTTAATGTAGCTATTGAAAATTTTCCTTTCGTTTCATGTTTATTGCTTTTCTCAAATTTACTTTCGCTAACATGATTAATATGCATTATTTCAGCAAGTGTTTCCCTTGTTTGATCAGCTTCAATTTCCTTTCAGAGAGATCACAGATGCCCAATTCTTTTTTTAGATTCTGCTCATTTACATTTATAAACCATAATCAGTCGTACAACATCCCAATTAAAACCACTAAGTTATTCATAGGGGAAAATGCAGCATGTTCAAGAAAATATTTTTGAAAAATAGTGGTCGTGCCGGGAACTCGGTCTAAACAAGTACCTTAAGATTCTAAAAAAACGTTTGCCACTCCCAAAAAAGGAGATATGTTATCAATTCATTTTAGCTCCCATTAAGACTGTCATATTGGAGGATTCTCTGTCAAGGTCATTGGTAACAAATAAACAGTTTTCTCAGAATTAACGATTTTTGTATTATATATTTCATTATACTCATAAAAATAATTTTTGGCCAATTAATCCTTCAAAGTGCTCAATATACTTATCCATGTATCAAAAAACTCTTTCACATTGTGAAAAAAAAGCGCAACAGAATTATATAATTTACAACTTTCCTAAAAGAAAGGGATGCAGGTAACCATACCAGTAAGTTCGAAAGCCAGCAAAAGTAATATTTTAAGTTAAAAGAAACGTAATAAAAAAATCTCTCATCGTAGGATTACAGCAAAGCAAACAAAATATTTTTTTTTATTTAGTTATAGGATTAATGAGCGTTCAAAGTAGAATCTTTTATTTTTGATGACCTTTTTTCACCAGATGATACATATAAATCATATCAATGTAAATCTGTATTTTTTTATTATATCAGAAAGTATTTTTTTTTTCATTCCAGTAAATTAATTTTTTTTTAACCTTTTATTTTCGATATGCTCGCGCCCCCCTTGAAGGGTTATCGTGCCCCCCCAGCAGGGCGCGCCCCACAGTTTGAGAAACACTGGATTAAGGTATCCGACTACCTTAAATTGTGAATTTTGCCAAAAATTGACAAATTATTTTTATGATTTTATTGTATAGGCCATCTTATTGGCTTTATAAAAATACCGAGTTTATCATTTCCCATGCTCTAGAACAAACACTAAAAGTTTTTTAGTAAAAAAAAAGATGCCATTACTTTAAGCAAGATGTCATACTTTAAAATGCCTTTTACTGGAAATGACTTTTTTCGAAGATGATCAAACGGGAGAAACGATTGCTCTCAAAATGTTCTGAATATAATTAACTGAAATTTTTTTGTATGTTTTGTATAATAGTAGAAGTATTTTAAGCTTCATATTTATCAATCAATGCTTTATTACAAATGCTGGTTTTTAAAAGCTGGTTTACAAAAGCATTTATGCTGGTTTTCGTAAAAATTAAAACACCTCTTATCCTGAAGGTCATTTCAAAAACAATTAACATAGAAAAACATCGGAATTGAAAAATTGAAATTTTGTTCATAAATTTGTGGTTCACAATGGGCCCCGTTTAGACTATTTTTTGTAAATCTTTACTCCCATTTTTTCCTATTTTAGTAATAATAATTTATTTTTTCTCTTCTTAATTTTAGCATATTTTGCTTTAAAATGTACTAAACAAATCTAAAAAAACCACAAAAAAAAATCCCTATACCTCCATTTTTTAAAAAAAAAGTTGTCGCAAGTATATAGTCGGATACTTTAAATATCAATCTTTTCTTGATTTTAGTTTAAAGTTGTGTTGGGTTTGAGTGACGAGGTCTTTAAATGCAACATAAAACCAATAATTAATTTAGTATCTCAAGCATTAGATTCTGTAAAAAGGTGTACCTCTTTCATAAATGTGTACACCAATCTGTACTTTTAAGTTAATATTTTAAATTAGCTGTACACTCGTGAAGAAGGAAAAAAAGAGAAAAAAAAGGAACCCCTCCCCCACAACTAACTTTTTATCAATTCTTCTTAGCACAGTTATAGACCAAATGAATATCGCTGAAAATGTTTTATGATTAAACTTAAGACACAATATATGCGATTACTATGTGATAATTATCTTTTCACTAGTGTACGCCATGTTAAGAGTTCTGGAAACATATTGCGAATCATTTGCGCTGAAGTATATAGTATAAGGCCCCCTGAAAGTTTTCCTTAGTATCTCTGGAACAACAATCAGGTACGAATTTGGAACATGGGATATTAAGATTATTTTCTAGATCAGGGGTCGGCAACCTATGGCACGCGTGCCACATGTGGCACGCGGTACAATTCGCAGTGGCACTCTACACTATTCTACAAATTTGTTAATTTTTGAGTGGATGGAAGTTAATAAATTTGTAACGGACTTTTTTTTTTATTTAGCAAACATCTTCCAAATTATGGACATTTACGAAATTACGAAAAAATCAGAAACAACTTAAGAGAGCTTATCAGAGCTCTTTTGTAAATCATTGAATGGCATTGCTGGAGAGATTTAAATGTTTGAAAAGAGAACATTTTTTGCATGTACTCTGCTTTCCACTTTTGATTCTACATATCTAAGTAAAAATCCTCATATGAAGAATATTTCGAGTCCGCAAAGAAATTATGTAGCAACTGAATACTCAGAATCATGTCAAATTTAAAATCACAAATTATATATATACCCCTGATTTTGCGATATGAAAGTACAGCAGTGTAAGCACTAGGTTCGCAGTAAAGTTTTTATTTATCTTTTTATTTTACTATAAAGAAGGGGAATACTTATGTTTTAAGCTGTCTATTTCTTATTTTATTAAATATGTTTAAAATTACACAATAAATGTGCAATTTTAATTTTTTATTTTAATTTTTGTGAAGAAATAGCTGTATTATGCTGTTTATTTGTGTTTTCAGAAATATCTTTAATGATGCAAAATTAAAATATATAATAAAACTATAATTTTTTTTATATTATTGACCTCTATTCTCTAATTCTGTATGCATTATTGTGGGAATGGAATCATTTCTAAAATGTCCAACTGTGTAGCACGCTGAATCATATTGGTAGATTGGTTTGGCAAGCCACAGCTAAAAGGTTGCCGACCCCTGTTCTAGATAGTTTTATAAATGTATAACAATTTAGGGCAGGAACAATATTTTAGAAGTTAGTTAATTATATTAATTGACACCATAATTTAAGTCTATTTGAGACTTTAAGGTTAATACTAATGCTGTCCAGCTTTAATAAAAAATATGGTGCATATGAAATATGTCTTTTTTGACGACTTTACAGAACCCTTTATTCGTTTTTGTGTGTCTAAAGTTTAAGGTATCTAACTACGTTCGGAACCTTGAATTTGCAAAAGCGTATAAATGAATAATATTTATGATGTTTAGTGTTACTTAGATTAGAAAACGTATATAAAATTGTCTTAAGAATATTATTACTATAAAAAATTATTTAACTACAATATTTTAACAAAAATTGAACCTAGAATGACCAATTTTCAAAAGCTCAGACCTCTGTACAGAGGCTGAACTAAAATTTTTGAAATATATAACTAAGAAGTGGATTTATCAATATTTTAACTGCAACAGAGGGGAGAAATTTTTAGGAAAAAACGCCGAAAATTATTTTAATTGGTGGTAACTCTGAAAATAATGTGAATTTTTCAAAATTCCTTGCTGAGACTCTCAGGAGAAGTCTTTGCTTTATATAAGCAAAATATTATTATTATAGAAGCACTTTTTATCAAAGGATAATGTTTTGAAAAAGTTAATTTCTAAGTTAATTTTTTGCCAAAATATTGTATTTAAATGATTTTTTGTCATAATGTTCTTAAAATAATTTTGTACATGTATTCTAATTTAAGTGACACTGAATATCATGAAAATTATCCATTTATGCGCTTTTTTAAAATCGCGGTTCCGAACGTAGTCGGATACCTTAAATGAATTAAATTTTTCCTGAGTAAAGTTCTATTTGGGTGAGCTTTGTGACATTAAATTTCTTTTTGTATATATCAGATCAATTTATATATAGTTTCTTTTTCGTCTTCTCAAATATATATATAACTAACCCACCGTTCTGCTGAAATTAGGTCATATTTGAAACCCGTGAACCTTTCTCTGAGTTCACACTGACCTTACAGTGTCACCCGAGCATGATTGGTTGTTTTTCGTTTCACTTTCCTTGCCAGAAGGCACGGAATATATTTGACTTCAACAATGCAACAAAAATGGAGATATTCTTCAATTATCTGAGGTGTGTCGGTTACATTTTTGATCAAATCGAATGGAAGCTTGCTTTCGAAATTAACTAAATAGAGCTTGCTAAAAATTAGAGCTTCGGTACATTTAATCTCCTTTTATAAAAATATTTTCAAATACTTGTCACGCAAATATTTCTTTTTTTATCCTTCGTTGTTTTTTCTCTTCATACGCATTAATTTATTTTAAAAAGACTAATCTTTTTCAATTTAAGATTAATATCAATTTATTAATATGTAATTTAAATGGTTACAGATAAATCATTGTTTTTTAAATTAAAAATAATTTATAAATATTTTTTTCTGAAATACAGTTTATCGAGCTATTTTTTCTTGATTTGTGCGTGTTGTAATCTTTAGATTACAAAAATTGCAATTGAGTTTCTAAATCCAATATTCTTAAAAATATCTAAAAAATGTCGACATTTTATTACTTGTAAACAATGTTTTATTCAGTATATTGGAAAATGTGATATATTCGGGATATATGTATTGTGTATAATTACTTACATTATATAAACGGTGGTGCAAAAAGTAACTCATTTTTGAGTTTGATTTAATTTTTCGTTTTGCAATTATCGCACTATCTTAAGTATTTTTGTTGATTCTGATGTATTTTTTTATGCTGATTTCAAATCTGTTTGTAGAGTTTATGTAAAAAATAGTTTTAACAATATTTAAAAAAAACATAAGATCATGATATTAGATAAGATCATCGTAATTATAAACTATTGACAATCAATTAGACAGCGCTGTGTCTAATAAAGGGGTTAAAAAATAGAAAGCACAGCATTTTTTAGAGCATTGGAAGTAATTCTGTGTAGCAATTTCAAGTGTGTGAATGGTTAATATTGGAATTATGGGTGAATTTTCTTTTCAGGTTTACACACAATGAAAGACAAAATAATACTTTTGAAGGAAATATGTTAATGTATACGGTAAATATTACTGCTGAGGTATCATGTGGTCTTCCTAACGTCGCAAGAAGGTTCAAAAGGCATTCTGAAACAAATTCTTTTGCGGTGCGGTTTGGACCACCGAAAAAATCACCTTTACGTGGGTACTGTGAAGTACCCACTGTACTGTATTATCAGGGTACTGCACGAGATTTTACTTTCAAACAGAAAACATAATTCACGCAAATTTTGAAATAATGTCATCCAATGTAAATGTATGTTCAAGAACTGTGTGTGTGAAATGAAGATTGCTAGAAATTGGATTACGAAACCATTATTGACCCACTTCCAGCGTAGAGAGGCGTGTGCAGGAATTAACTCATTATGGGCTACTAAGGACTCTGTAATATTGGGTGATGGGAGTCAGTTTTTTGTATTTCTGGTAAGGTCTGTAAAATGATACACTCGATGAGGAGTGTTTGAGCAAAGCATCCGACGCAAGTGTTGCATGGGTCTTCTCATAATGTACGAAGACTTCACATCGTGAGATGAGCAGGGAAAACCAGAAAATGTACAAATGCTACAAAATAAATTGCAACCAATTTGGGGGAAGGGACATTCATGGATTTTTCTCGACGATAATGATCCATGTCACCGTCCAAAGGTAGTCCAGAAATGGTTCGAACACAATACTGTGAATAAAATGACATAGCCAGGACAGATCTTAATCTGATAGAAAATCTAAGGCACAATCTTGGTTAATATCTCTTTCAAAGTAAATAACTTCCATCAAACGTAAGTTAATGAAGATTTGGTATTTTTTTCAATCATGTCGAGAAAGAACTTCTGGTGAAATTGAGGCATTCTATGGCAAAATGATGCAGAGGCGTAATTAAAGCAAATGGCTGTCCCATAAAATATTAATGTTAAAATATGTAACAACCCTGTAATTTTAAAAATAGACTATTCAGGAACAGAAAAAGCACCTGCTCATCAAAACTCAAACGTGTTCTACTGGCAAAATCTTGGGGGTCAAACCGACCAGGAATCATTTGGAGAAGCACGATGACAAAAGTAGTGGAAAAGCAGGCGTATATTGTTATCGCATATATTATATCTCTTCAAAATTTAAATTCCTACTCCCTGAAAAGAGTGAGTACGTCGCACCGTTCAGCTACATGAGGGCTTTTGGTGACGGACTACGTAATTTTGAACCATGGTTAAGTGACGTGGACGACACCTGAGCTGGCACCCCCCTCTCCTAACTACCACACTCCGTGAAAAGAGGGCGACACAATTGGGGCATAAAATATCGTCGACATACCGCAGTGTTACACACGAATGACAATTAAAATGGTCCGGATGTTAGATGTGCATAGCTGAAAACCATTCTACTCAATTCTTTGAAATACCAGGTCGAACGTTCCCGGAACCATTGCAATTGCTGTTAATGGTCCCGCAATGACATCCCTGTTCTCAGCTTCCATCGAAGATGTCGTCTATCGATAGTGTTTGCAATCAGTGCCCGGGTACACTTTAGAAAGTTAATAAGGACGCATCAGGGGTTGTGTGCGCGGATCTAACAATCCCTATGACTGTCCTGGCTTTGTCATCACTTTCATTCTGGAAGCTTTGTACGGCCATGGTTCAACTTTCTTGCCAACATGATCGAAAAAAAGCATCGCTTCTAACCAACTGTTGAATAATCTTGAGATTTGACTAACCTGATTCTTTTAGTTCAATTGCACGCTCACTTTCAAATAATGATGTCAGCTCATATTTTTCACGAATCCATAAGCGAAATTAATGGTAATGTTCAGAATTGACAGCATGTCCTCTGTCTTGTACATGATTTGGATGATTCACTGATATACGCTTGAGCTTCAGTTAGTCACTTGCTAGCCGCCAAAAGTTTATCATTTGCATACTCTATTGAAAACACCCACAATTTCGTTCACTTCTCAGATAACTTTTCCGTACGCCACTACCCGCCGTGTAGGGGAGTGATGCACGTTAAATCTGTTGAGAGCTCAAACGTCCTCCCGTTGGTGTGATAGTTAGGAGAGAGGGTGTTAGGTCGTTAGGAGAACTCACGTATTGCCCTCGTCACTTGACCGGGGTTCAAAATGACGAGGTCCATCGCCAAAAGCCCTCGTATAGTTGAACATTGCGACGTTAATATTCACTCACTCCGCACGCGCATACGTCACTTTCAATACAGTAGAATACACATAACAGTATAATAGCTGAATAAGTAACAGGGATATAAGATGTCCATTTATGTTTTTTATAATAATTAAATTTTCGCGAATCCTTTCATTCCCCATTTTGTTTGAAATATTATTGAATTATTCAAAAAATAACTATCAAATTAAGTCTAAAGTATTCTTGATTGGTAATAGAAATTACTTCAATCTACACACTAAGAGTCGTAACACATTCTAGACCACTAGAACAGTATTTACCAAATTGCCTGTCAATCAACAACAGCCAGGAATACTGACAGTAAACGGCACAAATAGTTATTCAAAACTTCGCGCGCGTGTCTGTAATGTTCATCACTACATGCATTTATTCAAAGGGATAACTAAAAAGGAAATTGAAATTAGTGAAATCCGGAAAGTTAAAATGTTAATATCAATTATTCACGGAAATTCAACACATTTGACCACCCAATGCGCGTTGCGTAACGAATCCATTCCCTTCAAAAACTTTTCCACCTCTGAACTGGAACAGGCGAAAGCAAATGCAAATTTCGTTTCCTTTATTGGAATTTCTATTTTACCTCTTTATGCAGTTCGAACAATCGGTCGAGGTGCCGCTTTTGTTCTCCAACTTCACGAATACTCGAAGATTCATTCATTAATGGATTCGAAACGAGAATTTCCTGTTCTAGAATCTCCGAAATCTGCGATTACAATGCAGCTTACTCGAGGAAATGAAAATACACGCATCCTTCGATCTGAGGCACCGTCTTCACTCGGGACGTAGAGCTTAAATGAAGAATTACTTAGACGTCTCTATCGAATCATGCGACCTTTCATGCATAAAGACATAAACTTCCCGATTCAAACTCTAACTTCTGAGATCTTTTATGTCCGTAGGCGTAAGACATGCGAAAAGCTAAAAAATAAACAAATGTGGTTTGTTTACCTGATTCATTTCTTTGAGTCTTACTGAAAACAGCACGAATTGGTTTCATTTCTTTATGAGAAGTGAAGGTTGGTTCAACATCCTTACCTTGACTTATTTCTTTTCTTTAAATCAGACGGTGAACAAATAGATTTTTTTTATTCTAGAGGTCATTTCCAAACCTTCGGTTCTTAGAGTTCATAATCATTTTAAAATCAATTTCAGGATAATTACAAAAATGATTCTAATCCTAGAAATGGTTATTTGAGAAAATGAAATAATTATATATATATATATATATATATATATCTGTTCCTGCAGAACATTGGATTTAAGTGACATTTCTCTCTTCCATTTTTAATTAACTTATTTATTCGTGTTGATCATTCTGCTTACTAAAATCTTATCTCAAATAAAAATTTATATTGTATTGGTGACGGATCTGGTCATTTTAAACCTCAGTCAGATGACGAGGATGACACCCGAGCTGGCAGCCCACTCTCTTAACTTTCACATCCCGCCAACGTGAGTACTTAAGGCGTAGATGGATTCTCCCTTCTTCCACAGAGTATATGTGTTGACCCCAGAACTCAACAGTAAAAACGTGGGGCTGTCACTACACGATGAGCGCGTGCAGTCAGAAAAATCTGTTACTTAAAAGGCAAAAGGAAATTTCAAATGAAACAAGTGAGAGAAGTGTTGACACCGTATGTTATTCATCGTTTGTATCATAAAAATAATAAATCATATAAAACTGAGAAAATAAACTTAATTAGTGTCAAACAATTTCATGCACTTCTGCAAAAATACATATAAAAATAAATAACATGTTAACTATATAAAATGGAACACTTCGCTTAAGTTTTGCTATACTTATTAGTGATTATGTAAAAAAAGTAGCACGAATCACTTTCTTATATTTGAGTCAAAAATAAAATATAAACTATTTGATAAAATTTAGAAATTTTGACGCGTATTTTATTTTAAGAAAATCAAAGCCTGAAATTAATTCTGGTGAAATGTTTTTAGTCCAATGTTATGTCAAACTTTTTTTGGCTTGGTTATGATTGTAATTGATTGACGATTTCTTCTAATTCTAAATTCTTAAACGTCTGCCAATACCACTTTCATTTGTGTACGCTACTCTGTCATCTGAATCACCCCCATCAGATTAAGAGAGCCTATTCGGAGGGTGAGAATTCCTTTTAAATAGCGCCATTCAGTAAAAGATCAATTCTGATAGGAATGAAAAGCGCTTATGGAAACTTATGTCTTGATGCCATTTAGCTCTCACACACAAAATATGAAATTTGAAATCAATCCGGATGTTGAGTTCGAACCATCTACAATTTAGTTTCATTCCACTTGTGTGCACAGTTGTATTTCAAGTATATTCCACAAAACATTCATTTGGCATTTACACAGAAGATGTTGCAAAGTTATATTGGCTATGTTCCAGGATCAATTCCCTAAGCAAAACTCCAAGGCGCACCGGCCCTTTTCGATGAGGGACGCTCGTGCATCACGTTGAAAACACACAAATTCCTCCCAATATAATGTTCGCTAAATTACTAACTGCCCAAAGTTCTTCAGCTGATCTTGAGTTATACGAAACATATTAATGAGTTCCATATTTTGTATAGGATTTCCCCTTCATTTACAAAAGCAATAAACCTGGCAAGCAATCCAACAGCATACTCCGCCGGATAACAGCTTGTATCAGAGTCACACACAGTTGGTGCACATCATATTTATAATTTTTTCCCCTTATTCCAGTCACTCTTCTTAAAATATACATGTAATGGCATCTAAAACAATTAAAGAGAAATTAAAAATGCATTTTGATTCAGAGAGCTCTAAAGTGAGCACTAGAATTAGGCAGCAAGAAAGTAAACATTGTCTAATTCATAAAAAGTCTTTTGTTGTCTTTGCTTTAGAGAGACATGTTTGCGTTGGTGGCCAATTCGAATGTTAAGCAACGTAAACTTAAAAAAGGTTGAAAAATAGTATGACTAAGGCAGTAGTGGGTGATATATCATCCTTTTAAAACATATGCACGGAGCGAATAAAAGACTTTAAATGCAGAAAAAGAGAAATTTGTTTTTCACGAAGAGTACTTTTCTGTTAGATTCGCACGCAACAAGAGAAATGAGTCATTCCATTGCACGGTTCACGAATCAACGATGAAACTTTAAATCAACCAACTCGGATGATATCTTCACAGTTTTAGAGTATGCGTATTTTAAATTTTTCGTGATATTAACAAAAAAGTTGTGCTGTTTAAAAGAGTTCGTATTTTTTACAGATTTCTTTCATTAAGATGCATTTCTTTTTCTTGTAATTAATAGTAAGTCGTACGCTTTGGGGCCTTAATGTCCCTTAAGTGAGAGCTTTAGACGAAGGCATCCGATTTCTGTTTTTCACACTTCATTGTAAAATGGAAAATTATATATCCCCTTTAGGGCGGTTCGGGAAACGAGGTTTCTTCATGCATTATTGCTAACTTCCCTTTGTAAGGAAACACCGCAATTCATCACAACTTGTTTATATTCATTTATCGAAAAAAATAAAGACCACAGAAACTGAGTGGTTCATGATCACAAACTCATGACCAGAGTTATCGAACTGTCGGCTCTAATCCTGGTGCCATTTAAGGCCCACCGTGTAGAGGTTTATGCACATTAAATCTGTCGAGGCTCAAAGTCCTCCCATTGGTGTACTGCTGAGAATGGGATGGCAGCTCACGTGGCGTCCTCGTCACCTGAGTGAAGTTGAAAAGTATGAAAAGAAAAGTCCCTCACAAATAGCCCTCTTCTTACTTCTATCTAAGATGTGTTATAATAAGACATTCAATCAGTCAAAATATCGAAAAAAATAATATAAATAGAAAATAAACTGTTATGTTCATTCGTCTGAAATTGTTGAAAGAGTTATGTCGTGTGTCCAATTTTACAGTGATATTCACTGTACTGAACTGAACTATGTTGTGTGGGGGGGGGGGGGCATTATAATTTTAATGCATCTTTAATACATCTCAGTTTTTAAAAATATTCTATAGTAAAGCTCATGAATATCACTTGATTTATTTTGTACAATTTAATTTTTTTCAACTCATATTTACTAAATATGTGGTCGATATATATTTAATCTTGAGTTAGCAATATGGTGGGGGGGAAAAGACTGTTAGTATAAAGGATGCTTAAATCATTTGAATTTTGAAAAAGAGTTTCGAAAATGAATTTCGCTCATTTCGAACAATTACTTTTTCAAAAAATGTTAGTGATGTGCATTCAGTAAAACTCTCAAATCTAGTTTAAGAACTAAGTAGGAAATTAACTCGAGTTATTAATCATCTTGACGCCCCAAAGGGCGCTTTATGAACTTTTGCAGGTACAGCGAGGGATAAAAACAATTAAAAACGGACAAATAGTTATATTTAAAAATTTCCAAAATTCTAAGGCATACGCATTGTTTTCAAAACACTCAAATTTAATGTGGCCAGTTAATAATCCAGACACAGAAGTTTTTAGAATCTTTGTCATATTTTCTAGATTTTAAGATCAGTTTTAACTTGTCTGAAATATACTATTTCGTCTTATTAATGTGAAAAAAAATTATAGCAAAGAACAAAGTTAAAATTATGTTCTTTTCTATACTTCGAATAAATAACGCAACAGATTTATAATTTTAGGAAGGAAAGACAAAATTGGCTTGAAGTTTTCGATTTTAAATAAGTGGATCAATATTATTTCCGTATGAACACATTTATTACAAGCCCCCCCCCCCCCCCTTGATAAATGGATGGATACCAACGTCCCATTTTAAAGCTCTTTTAATGGCGACGGATCTCGGCATTTTCAAATACGACCAAGTGAAGAGGAAGACATTGAAGTTGGTACCTCACTTTCCCAATTTCCGCACCACACCAAAGTAAGGACATTGACCCTCTAAGACAGTGTTTCTCAAACTGTGGGGAGTGCCCTCTAGGAGGGCGCGAGCATATCGAAAATAAAAGGTTACAAAAATTAATTAATTTACTGAAATTAAGCATAACAAAATACTTTCTGACATAAAAAATACAGATTTACACTGATATGATTTATATATATCATCTGGCAAAATTAAATCATCAAAAATAAAAGATTCTACTTCAAGCGCTCATTAGCTATCTTTGATTCTATAGCCAAATTAAAAAAAATATATATTTTGTTCGCTTTGCTGTAATCCCACGATGAGAGATTTTTTTATTACGTTTCTTTTAACCTAAAACAGTGTTTTTCAAAATGTGGGGCACGCCGCCCTAGGGGCGTGATAACCCTGCGAGGGGGGCGCGAGCATGTTGAAAAATCGAAAACAAAAGATTATTTAAAAAAATTATAAATTTACTGAAAGTAAAAAGAAAAAAAAACTATTCTAACATATAATAAAAAGGTAAAATACACATTTACACTGATATAACAAAGTTGTAAATATATGTACTGCAATGTACTTTATAATTAATTTAACAATACTAAGTTAAGAGCAAGTTTATTAAATACCAGTGACCCCATGGGTATGTCATATATAAAATTATATGCAAAAATTAACACTTATATCTTAATCCCTTTAATACGGATTAAAAATTCCGCGATTTCTTCCCCAATGACACTGTTTAACACGTAGGCGAGCCTATAGAGTGTATTTAAGGGGGGGGGGGGGTGAAAATAAATAAATAAGCAAATCCTCTGAAAGAAGTAAATCCTCTGCAAACAATGTCAAGTTCCCTTTACTGCATTCCAAAACCTTCGGAATAATTTTATGGATAGCAGTTATCAGAAAAGATCATACTTTGGAAAAACATATATATACTTCCGGGATAATTAACGCACTGGTTGAGCAAGACGCTTATATACGCCAGGACAGGCAAATTG
>BMAV01003286.1:102372-117919 GCA_019973955.1 Trichonephila inaurata madagascariensis | reverse complement strand
ATAAAAAGCATGGGTGGCGCAACAAGATATTTATTTCTAAGTTTGAATATAGTTTTTCTTAATTTATGGGGAAATGACCCAATACGTTTTTGAGCACGTTTTTAAACTCGATTTCTTTTATCTTCAATTTTAATCAGAATTGTGCATTAATGTACGAGTTTTGTTCAAATTATTATTATTTGTATTTAACAAAATAACATTTACTTCTTTTTTTTTCATTTGAATGTTTACGTAAAATATTATGATAAAAATCAATGAACTGGTAATGTGTCCCAATACTTTTTTGAAAGACTGTATGAAGCTTTAAGAGTGAGAAAGAGAACCTTATTTTCGAAGAACGTCATTCACAGACTGAGTCCTTTTCAAACTTCAAATGAAGTCACACCTTTTCAATCCATTATACATCTATGTAAATAAACACATTCCTTACAACTTTAAAATATAATACAAAAGAAATATTTTTGTGTATACTTGACAATTGTCTATTTTATAATATTTTGAGGATTCAAAATAATTTAATGAAAATATTGAATTCTGCTCAATAACAAACCTGATTTAAAATCTTTTTGTGTAATTAAAACATTTTAGTTTTCATTAACCATTTACACACAATCTGCGTGAAGCGATTCTTGTTGCCATTGGCATGAATTAGATTTCAAACATTTTGGTTGCTCCTCTTCCATTAAACGCATCTTTAAAAATTGATCTTAGTCTTTAAAACTTACATTGAATTAGACCTGTTGTTTTTAAAAAAAAAACTTCGCCAAGCCTTAAGAAATGGAATGGGTATATAACGTTCTGGTACAGATAACATTCAATATGTAAACTGCATTATTTGAAATAAAACACAGAAAGGCTTGAGGGCACATGATGGGGAAACTCAGGAGGGGATGTGAAAACTTAACGTATGAATTATAAAATAGCTTACAGACAAAAGATCGCAATAAGAGTTCTTAAAAAGCCGACTTGCAACAACAACACACACGAAACAACGACGAATTAGCGAGTGGAATGCTATGAAATACACCAGATATATCGAGGCATCCCTGTCCGTCAACGAAAGAATTCCTCTTCAAAGAAACTCTTGGGGGGGGGGGGGGCGAGCTAGTGCCCTAACTATAAAATCATTCCTCCAGTCTGAAAGGTTACTTCAACTCGTCTCCTCCAACTCCAATTCCGCAATAAAGCGTATATTCACATTTTTTGTTTCGTTATAATCTGCTTCATCCTCTCTAGTATCAAGTATGATGTTAGTTATTATGATGAGAGATAGTTAGCATGTTTGAGTGTGACAACTAACAATTGCTCACTGAAGGAGACTGGTGTCAATGGCATTTCAGAAGTTATGGTATACTTACATTTGCAAACGGATTTCTTTCCGTAAGGGACATTTATAGGCACTGTATTTGTCTTCTCCAAGCAGCACAACAGAAATGATTGGGATTTTTTTTTTCAAGTTCGTTGGTAAGTGGTAAGAGGAGTGGTTCACTTTTGCAAAGTGGGCATTTCCAAAGTGAGAATTGTTCATGATCTATTATGTTCAAAAGATTTTTTGGGTATGAGGTAACTAAACGAAAGCACTACGATTACGTTTTCTTTTAGTTATTTTAAAAATTAAGCTCAGTTTTTCCAGAAAATATTCTGCTTTCTAAAAAAAATAAACCGACTGCAACAGCAATGCATCTGAGATACATAAGTTATCGGACTTCGATTAATGACAGGTAGTTCTTGTGTATGTCTTGGGAGATGAGATTGAAATGTAATCGACTTTCCAAGGCGACGTTCTTTCTAGTGTGACGTTAATAGAACCAAACCCATCAATTAATTATTGGAAATAGTGTTTCCGAAACATCTAGGCTTATAGATTTCTTTTCTTTTTTTTTTCCTTTCTTTTTTTGGCCAAAAGAGCTATTGTGGATTCTTTGTACGGCGAACAGTGCTTAAATGCGTATCTTTTCATCGAACAGTTAGGAAAAATAAATGAAAGTTCTTAAGGAGAACAATATCTCTTGAGAATGTGTGATGTTCCTAATCAAGTAAATATCAACGCTTTTTTTCGGTCAACGATGGATAATTCTGGAGGGGTCATTCGATCGGAGAAAAAAGCAATGTCGTAACAGTACTAAGGTGAACTGTTTACGGGAAGAATTTCTAGAAGTTACTTCTTAACAATTTTGCTTATAAAATATTTAATTTATTTATTGTAAGTGCTAAATAAATCTTAATATAATTTTAACAAAAATATTGCTAAAAAATATTACACAGTAAAAAATATTTCAATAGCTATTTGGAGATAACTGAAATATTAACTACTTGCCAGGTAAGTCGTTGATTTGAATTTCAATATTTTCGAGGACAGTTATCTGAAATAACGGTATTCTAGGAATTGCAGTAGTTAAAAGATCTCTGAAAATGGTGTTTTGTGGAAGTTTGAACAGGAAAATATAGTAATGCAAAAATGTACTTTGAACCACAGCCGTTGAATGCTTAAATTCGTGAAGTAAGCAATCAGCACCGTTCCATTTAATTTCTTTAATAGAGGATTCCACTAAAAATCGTTTTGCGTAATGATGGACAAGGGGCAAGTCGTTGTACATTAAATTCGATTTGATCTTCGATTCCTAGCTGGCGTAGTGGCTACAGCAGCTGAGTAGTTTGTGTCTAATCATGGGTTCGAGTCCTGGTACCACTAAAGAACCCAAGTGTGTAGGAGTTAATTCCCTTTAAATCTGTGGATGCTTGAAGTCATTACTTGGGTAGGGTGAGAATTGGAAAACCAACTCGTGTGTCACTAAACGGCGTCAGAACGGTTCCCTCTTGTGCAGCTTTGAAGTGGGATGTTATTCAAAGCCCCGCTGTTGGGGGAGTTTCAGGTGTGAATCGAAATATTGTCCTCCATTGATATTGGCCTCTCTTTCTATAAAAAAAAACATCTAATTTTGATTCGAAAAGGCCAGGAGTACCAACCGCTCTTTTGAGTTAATCTGATAGGGTATTCAAAGAAAAAAAGATTGTTGAGTTTTCTTAAATAACACAACAGTTTTTCATAATACTGGCAATACTTGTAGATGTAAATTTTATCAGCCATGAATCTATTAGATTTAATGAGCATTGGCGTTTTCAAAAAATGGCCCAGTAAATAAGCATTAATATGCACCACATAAATCGTATCCCCTCCCTTTAAGTTATCAGGAGGTATATAAAGAACCCTGTACACAATTAAGAGTGTGTAAGTTTCGTCCCGTCTTGCGGTGATATATATTTTCAAACAATTTTGATCTTTTCGACACCTAAAATCTCTCTTAACATTTTGATAACATGTTCCAATTTCCGTTATAGATTAAAAATTAATTCTCCATTTTCACAAAAACCTCTTCTAAAGCAGGAGTAGGCCACAAAGAGTTTGGCCCGCCCAGACAGTCCGCTTTGAACCGAGATTTCTTTTCCGTTTAAAGGTTCTTTTACTTTCCATTCTTAGAAAATATCACTGGAATTGAATGGATCCTCCACAGAGTTTGGAGGACAAAGTCACAAAAAGATTTTAAGGAAATTGAGCCTTCATACAATTGGCTCTGTTATCCCATTACTGATGAAACTAAAACAACGTCTGAGGAGCTGCAGCTTGAACTTATTCATTGGAAGCCAGATAACTTTTACAAATCTTTGTCAGCTGAAAAATTTACATGTATCAAGAAACTTTACGGGGAAATGGTTCCTTATATTTTAGTCGATAATATTTGTGTGAGCAAAATTTTTCTTGTACGAAGATCAACAAATTAAATTTAGATCCAAGTAGGGTGGCATAAACTGGCTGGCTGTGATGAGAATTTCAATCAGCCATCAAACTGCCAACACTAAGAAAAATGTCATACATTTGTCTTATTAAACTGATTCTAAAATTAAATGGGCTTGCAGCTATAGACATTAGGAAATGAGCACAATAAATAAATTGAATAAACGCACCACTCTATTTTACTTAACTTATTTATATATTATATTTTCCATAATGGACCCAATCATTTTTAAAAAATCCGGTCCTTCCCCATCCTCCTCTCCCACAATGAGGCCTACGAGCCAAAACAAGTCCCCCTCCCCCCATGATACCAAGTATTTGGTCTCATTTGGGTTAAAAAAGTATAAAATATCAACCAAGGTTCATTTAGAATAGAAAGAACATGTACATTGGAATAAAATAGTAATTAATTGCGCAAGAAAAAAGTTCAATCAATGTATTTTTTAAATGCTGTGCATTGGGTTGTGAAAAAATAATGACTTGCAACAGAACGTTCTGGGTTCATCTCTGAATGAGTTGAAGTTCTATGTACGTCGCACTCTAAAGCTGTAACGGGTCTATCCACGAACGTCTCACTAATCCTCTTGGGGAAATTTACTTCTTTTAAATGTTGGTCTATGAAAAACTTTCTCCCGAATAAGACGCGGTCTATGTAAATGAAGGCTTATATTTAAGCAGTAACTTTTAGGTACTAGAGAGAGAGGTTAGAAGTTAGTGATTAACGTTAAGTAGTGGAAAACTAGTCGAGAGTGACTCGACTAATATTTAAGTTTGATAATTGACGATTTAGTCAATAAGTTATATTGGACTCTTAATAACGACTGGAGTTTGAATAGTTGAAAAAGGAATACGGTGATTCAATCCGTAAGTAATCAAAGAGTGTTAAACGTAAGTTAATTAAATCTTTATAGATTATTTTCCTTACAAAGCGACACGAGAGCTATTGGTCACGGACCTCTTAATTTTGAACCAAGGTCTAGTGATGACAACTGATCTGGCACCAGCTTTCCTAACTTCCCCACCACACTAACGGGAGGATCTTTGACCTAAAGTCTTAGGCCAAAGATCCTCCTTACTCGACTTTTGGATATGGGTTTTTATGAAGAATTTTTTTTTTTGACGGATCAAGTGCAATCTGGTTCAATAGCATCCAGATTAATCCGAGCTTACTAAGTGCAAGGAAGATTTTAAAGATTTATTTAAATAAATACTGACACTGTAGAAGCAAACATTTTTTTTCTTGTTACATAAAAAAACAACAAACCTATAATCATTAACTGCTTGATCATTGATTTTTTAATATGAAATCAGTTGCATATTTAGACAATTTTTATTATTGAAAGATCATCATTTATCCCATGACTTATAAGAGTTACTTTTGGAAGAAAATGAGTTTCTTCAAAAAGCTTTGTCACAAACTGTGTGTACTTTTTTTCTTTGTAAATTATTTCATTTTGTGTGCTAAATTGTTTGAGGTTATTTCTCGCAAATACCCATTGATCTTTGAATTATTTCCATGCATTCAGTCGAACTACATATAAATTGTTTTAAGAAGTCCCAAGATCTAAATTTTGAAGCCCTCTTCACATGAATAAAATCCAACTGGCTTTTGTGGCAGTGATTTTTCTTTGTTGGGGAGATACGATGTTTGCCGCTTCGAGGATTCATTCTTTGACCAATCTGTTGGATGCTAATCATGAGAGTTTAAAAAAAAGAGGACGAAACAGAGTCCTACTACAAAAACACGTCTGGAAAACGTAATTCAAAGCACATGACAGAAGAATTTTCATATCATTCCTTTTTCCACTTTTAGAATTTAGTACTTTTTTTTAGGCAAAAGTATTCCATTTTCATTACAATGCGTTCTTATTCGAGTGTGGAAAGCCAGCCTCGGATTTAAAGTGTTTTATGCGAGAGATGTGATGGAATTATTTTCTTGGCTCTCTGTGATGGAGGAGTAAATCATTTTGCTTATTTTTAATACGTCGTCTTATTTGGAAAAAGAAAGATGAATAATTGTGTGTGTGTGTGTTTTTTTTTCTCAGCAAAGACAGTTTTTTGACAAGGTTTTCCAAAACATTAAACGGAATTTATATGGAAATGGGAAGGAGTTTTAAAGATGCGATTAAGGTTATAAGGTTTCATGACTATTCGCAACTTTTTATGCAGCTTTGAACTTTTTCAAGTCCTTTTAATATTTAGAGTGAAATATCCAATTGCACAATATTATATGCACTGTAGTTCAATTTTTTGGGGAAAAAAGCTTTTTCTTTCGAATCGAAATACGTTTCAAACCACAAAGAATTTTACAAACTTTTAAAAATAAAGCATTATGAAGACGTTGTTGTCTTTCTAAAATGCTAGCATCTTGGAAAAATTTGGAAGAAAATAGAACGTTCAAGGAAATGGATAAAAATATATCCTATCTATCTTTAGACTTACAATCTTAAACTTGAGATTAAGTATTTATAATACGAGTGTATCTATTTTAGTTTGTGGCTTATATTGTCTTACTATTTTCTCTGGTCTTCTGTTTAACATTAAGCTAGAATTATTGCCGCCTAATACGTTATTGATGACATGTATATTGTGACGGGCTTACGCGTTTTTTCATTAACATGTCCTTTAGGATTCTTTGGGGCCAGAATAAATGGTAATTCTTTTCCAACCAACTCGAGAAGTAAAACGTGAAGGAAAGATGCAAATTAGGAAGCTTTTAAATAACAGCAGTTTAGAGTAAGCGGTGTGGCATTTGGGGGAGTGTTATGATATTCCGTGTTTCAAGTGTGAAGAGTATTTTGAGAAGTTAAGTGACAGTCAAGAGAGGTAACCCGTGACAGAGAGCCCTTAGTGAAGGTGCATACAATTGCACGCCAGTGAACCTAGTATCAGACAGATTGATGTTTCGTTGGACATTAAGGTAGGAGTTGCCATTTAAATATTCGGATCTGTGTTTACATTGGAATTGAGCTTAGGCGAGTTAGTTATTGATAGTGATCCGAGTTACGTTATTTCAGTATTATATATAGTGTGTTTTGCCACCGTAGATTCTCTCACATATCATATTATTATATAATCTGTTATTGTGGGGCTTAAGTTAAGATCTTAATTAAAGTAATATTAAGATTACGGCCGCTTCTAGTTCTTCATTTATTCCTACACCTCCAGCTCACGGTGATAATCTAGGAGAAGGGCACCCAAGGGGGGTGCCCTTACAATATATATAACATTAAAACCGTGGACATAAAAATCTCACAAATGGTCATAAGTAAAAAAAATATATAAACAATTGCCAAAAAAAAAAAAAAAAAAAATAGAAAAAAATTAAAAATGGAATTTTAGATTGTTAATTTTGGTACGCGTTTTAAAATAGAAATGAAAAATGTTACAATACTCAGAATTTTCAAAATAAGATTAAATAAAAAAAATCAATTCGCCCTTAAAATATTTCTATAGCAATCAATACACGAGAGTATATTTCAGAAATAAAAAATACAAAATAAAAAATACAAAATAAATGAATATGTAAAACGAGAATGTATGAAATACATAATGAATAAAGTTAAGGGGGAAAAAATAGTTAATTTTCAGAATTTTGAATGCTTTTACAAGTTCCCCGAAATATAAATAAAAGTATCGAGCATTTTTTTTTCTTTTTTCTGATAGCTTTCGAAATATTAAAAACGAATGTTCCGATATAGGATGCAATATTGATAATTGTTCAAAAACAGATCGATATTACAAAAAAGTTTTCTTCTATCAGGTGTATTTTCGAATGCAAGAAAATCTGGAATGAAAAATACGTGTGTAATGTGAAAACTATGTGTGTAATAGTTCTTAAATTCAAGCAAATAATTTTGGAGTTTGAGGTTTGATAAAAATTGTTTTATACTTAATAATTTTTCTTCAATGAATTATTCACATATTCACGAGAGACATTTTCCCCGCACAGCGGTAAGAAATTTAGCTTGGATTTTTGTATTATGTAACAACTTAATTCTGATGAAAGCATTTAGGTAAGTCCATAACGTAAGAAATGTTATGCATATGAATTTTTTTTTAAAAATTATTACATATAAATTTAAACACAATTATAACAACAATGTAAACGTGTTATAAAAATGATTCAAATGGCAAACTAGTATAATTTACAATCAGTTGATTGAATTTTTGTTCAAGATATAAAGTATAAAAAAAGAATCTTTTACGGATCTCTTCGAAAATTTCAAAACGTTATCAAAAGTTCAATATTTATAAAGAACATATATATAATTTGGTGCTTCTTAAAAAGGAATAAGAATAAATTGTGTGTGTGATATATATTCTCTACATAAAAAAAAAATGTATGCCTTTTTTTCTAATGAATTGATTTGAACTGATAGAAAGGAAAAATACCTATCTTTCTAGTCAGATTTTATTTCATATGGTTTTTATTTACAAGATTTTATATTTCCCCAGTCAGAATTGAAATCAAAAAGTGAATTCATCCCTTCAAATATGATTTAGTTTTGTGGCTTTATGTTTTTTAAATATAAACACATGGTTATAATGCTTTATGTAAAAGTTTTTTATTTTTTATTTGAATGAAATAGAATTTAAGAGAGGTAATATTTCTCATTCTATTTAGGAAATTTTGATCAATTTTCGCAAGAGATTTTTGCAAGTAGAGATTATACCGACGTAAAGCTCATTTATGTCATTTAAAATTGTTTAGTAATTAAGAAGTTGAGTATACAATTCCCAAAGTTGAAGAGACTTAGTGTAGAAGCTGAGTTGTTTTTTTATTACACTTGTTTCATGAAAAGTAATCTCATCTTCTCTTGTTTCAGAACAGGTCGACTGTTATCGAATTCTAACAACACTCCCTCTTCCAAACATCTTTCAGGTGAGTTGACTTATTTTGTAATACATTTAAAAAAGTGTTACACATGTACATCCTGAAATAAAGTGTAAATCTCAACACGAAAATGATTAAAAGACAACCTTCGTTAATACACGTTCTTGTAATTCCTTGCTTTTCCTTCCGTTTTATCCAACAGAGGTATCAAATAATCTCAAGAATTTCGTGGTTAAAGTATTGAAGGAATTTTAAAACACCCAAGCTTTTTTTCGTTAAAAATGTCATCTTGCATTAACCTTCAAGGCAGTTTCTGTGGCCGCGGTAGCCTAGGGGTTATAGTCCCGAACTCGTAGCCGGCGTATCACGGGTTCGAGTCCTGGTGCCTCTGAAGACCCGGCATGTAGAGGGATTGATGCATGCTAAATTTGTCGTAGCTCAAAATATACAAATATCACACGTTGACTTGGTGTGGTAGTTTTAAAATGGGTACTTCAACTGAGGTGTCGTTCTTGTCACTTGACCGGGATTCAAACTTACGAGGTCCCCCACCAATAGCTCTCGTGTTGCTTTATAACCTATGACACACATCTCCAAACAACCCGAAGCAGCGCTGAAATGTCTCTTTGAAAAGGCACGTAGCTAATTCGTGTACTTTGCATAATGGTACTAGAATTGTCTGAAATTTGATTCTGTTTCTTGGAAATTACCAAGCGCGTTACGTAATATTTAAAGCGGTTACATTCATTTAGCTTTAAAAAAAAAAATCCGCTTACTTGTGCTTCTCCACACAACGATTGACATATTTTGCAGGGAAGGGAAAAGCCATGTATAAGTATTATGATTGTATCCTTAGCTTATTTGCTTAAAAGCGAAAAATTGTGCTTGGATATCTTTTGCGAATATATCTTGTAGGTTTTAGTTTCTTAATTACGAGAAAATGAATTTCCCGGACACTTTCTTGAACATGGTCCTCTCTAATTTCAAATAACCCCTCCAAAAATAATTACAGAACAGATCTGCACCAAGAGTTGGAAGTCTCTTTGGGGTTTCAATTTCGAAGCCCTTTCCAGCGTTTATAAACAAGGCTATATAACAGTGGAGAAGACATTAATGCTTTCTTCCCTTCGAATGTCAGCTTGAAACTATTAACAGACCTCAGATGGATCGGTGGAAAAATGCTGAGGGTCATCAACATCAGTTCTCGTTCCTTTGATTCTGCGTGTTGAGTTAGATGGACCATTTTAAAGTAAAGCAGAACCACAAAAGAATACGTAAATTCAATAAGATTTATGTAGAACACACACACACATTAGATTGTGAAGAATACTAAACGATGCAGACACTGAGTCACGTTATTTTGAAAGGAGTGCCATGTCATGAGAGCACTGTCAAATCATCTTCACCCAAATAGTTCGCTACCACTAGTACTCTGCTAAGCGTAAAATTGGATGAGAACACTGCGAAACCCTTTTTAACAGAGCTGAGGCACCTTTGTGGCGAAAATCGTTATGGATTGCGCTCCCACTTTCTCTTTATATATAAAATGTGTTATTTAGTTTCGGTTATGATTTTGTTATGCCTTAGTTATGCCGTAACCATATTGATGTTTTGCTTGGCTCACTAAGAGTTTTTGTTCGAATTAATAGGCAGAACTCACTAAACTTGGTAAATATGTAAACAGAATGTCATTAAACGAATTTAAAACAATCTGGCTGGCTAATCCATGAATTGAGTAGAATTTATTTGTAGTAATTAGTTAGAGCATTCTACCGTGACCCAGTTTAGTAAGAAAAGATGTGCTTTAACCTTAAATTTGTGTGTTAACTACTTTCCAGTTTTACCCGAACGCCACTCGGGCACTTGAATCGGCACTTACCTGATTTGCTCGAGTGGCGCAACACTTTTTTCTACTAATCCTCTTATTTGCCCTTATTTTTTGTTCGTTTAATGTGCAATGTTTCTAACAGATGTTTCTAATAGTCGAGTAAAGTTAGGATTACAAAAAAAAATGTCTAAACCGGTTTAAAGGTTATGTTTTACTGCATTCTTTTAGACTAGAAAGGCGAGAATTTTCCTTTTACTATATCGATGTACTGCAGGCTGCGAACACTATTTCTTTTAAACTTGGAGCTTAAAATGTGCAAGAAAAATGAGTGATTATAAAAGGTTCAAAACAGAAATTAACTCTGATATTGTGACTTAGATAGTAAGTCTGAAATTTCTGTAAATGATTCTGGAAGCAATGAAAGTTTGTTATCGGACTTCGCTTGGGGTGTAGATAGAATGGATCAACATCTCACAAATTACCCAATAACAAAATAAATAAATAAATAAATAAAAAAAAGTCATCCATCCGGCATAGTGGTTAGCGACACTGACTGCTGTGCCGTTGGGCCTGGGTTCGAATTCCGGAGAAGACATGGATGTTTGTAAATGTATAGTGCCTTCGTGGCAGGAGAGTATTTTAAATAGCAACCGAGCCGCAAGTCCTCTCGTGAGGTTGATGGAAGGGGAAAAAAGGTGGGAGGCACCTGATCACCCCAAGGGGTTCTCCCTCAAAATTAGAGTGAAACCGAGCTAAATCGTTCTGTCACTTGTATGGTGCTCAAAGCTACGGCTAACGACAGGCGTCACTTAGCCCTTTGCCATGATGAATTTCGTGGGCCTTGATCTGGCCTTTGCCGATCAGGTGGCATTTGCAGCAACAACAACAACAAAATACCGTCAAGAAATAAAACAAAAAAATATTCTTCCATCTTTTAGATACATCATTGTGAAATGCTTTCGTTTTATATCAGACACTGGGAGGAAAATTATCTTATTTGAATTTCGAGCTTGATATATATACATATATACCACCTTATTGAAAGACATGGAGATGAAAATGAGAAAAAAGAACGGCCAGTAATTTTGCCCAGTCCCTTACGATTGATAGAAAACACTTTTTAGAACAGATTCCTCTCACTCTGACAAAAAATTGAGACCAACAAAGCAATGTTTCGTGAGTTGTTCAAAAAGAAGCGATTTTGGAAAACGGATGAAAAAAGCACACGATATTTTTGACCCAATTGCAATGTTGGACTATGTTTGTGTCTCCCTGTTTTAAAATTTACCACTCAAAAATTGAATTTTAAGAGAATAATTAATTGTAAATACACTATTATCTTTGAAATCTAACATACATTTTTGTAAAGTGTTCTTTTAAGTTCGCTTATTTCTTCGGAATAAAGCCAATTTTAAGGAAACTATATTTTTTCAATGAAAATAAAAAGTAGCATAATTCTTTAAGTTCTATATTTATAAAACAGTTCTAATTGCTGATTTGAGTTTATGTAATTGATTTCATCTTAAAAATCTTTACAAAAAACATGCTTATTTTTTGACTTAATATGACAAAAAAAAGAAACTTTTAAGTTGTTAAGAATTAAAGTCCATGCACTGGCGTGGTGCGAAAGTCAATAGAAGGCAAGGTTGAATGTAGCTTCAAATTACGAAATCTATCGCCCAAAGCACCTGTGTTGCTTCAGTGAGAGAATGTTAACGTCGCACTATACGAAGGCTATTGGCGACGGACCTCGTTCAAGTGACTGAGCTAGTACCGCCCTCTCCTAACTGCCCTACCACACCAACGGGAGCCTAGTGAATTGGAACCCTCTATACGGAGGATCTTCAGTCTCACCAGTGTTTGAACCCGGCTACGAGTTTGTGACCATAACTTTGGACGCCCAAGTTTGGGGTTCGACTCGGGCCAGAGCCGGTGGATTTTCATGATGCAAAAGAAATGACAGCGTTTATGTCGATTTGATTAGGCGGCATGGTTAAATGATCCTGAGGTCAAAATACATTCAATAGAACGATTTCGCATCAGCAGAGCCCAGGTACCTCTCTCTGGGGAGGAAACTGGAAATCAGAACTACATTGTGGTAATTGGTATATACCTATATGGGCGGGACCACAAAGTGATACTAGCTTCCGGGGAATGTACTGAATGTGTTATGGTAAAAATACCAATCAGCAGCCTCATTTGAAAAATATATTGTTCGATTTAAGTCTTTATTTTCAGACACTGAATTATACCTTTCCCTAAATTTTTGATGAAATTTCCATAAATTCTTATGAAATTATTTTTAGTACTGCAGATGCGATTTAAGGAACCTATGACGAAGATTGTTTTCTTCTTTTGAATAAAATTATTGAAGCATCTTTTCAATGCACTTTCAGCCACATCCAGTACCATTCAGTATTGATGTTATTTATCTCTCTTTTTTTTATGTTGTTTATTTTTCTTAACCGATGTATTGCATTTTTTTCTGCGCATTTTTTCTCCTCCAGATTATTAATCAAATTATTTACGTAGTAAAGTTTTGAAAATTAATATTTTTTTTTCGTTACAAAAAAATAATAATTTTAACATTCTTTTTAATTTCATTTTGATACATTTTTTTCACTCTTTCATTTTAATTTAATATTTCCCTGTTGCCTTTTTTGTACTCTTCCCCCCCCCCCCCAGGCACATCTAGTGATGGCCTTTTTATCACTTTCATGAAAGGTAATCATGCAGTTATAGAAAAAAAAATGACACAGCTAGTTTTTTTTTTTATTTTAGGGAAATATTTTTATTTTAATTTGCAACATTTTTTTTTTTTCCTTTTGTAACTGAATGCGAGAACTTAGAGATTTTCATAAATGTTTTTATTATCTTCCAGCGATAACCATTGGACCTTGAATACTTCTTTTAAAAAAATAAAACTCTTAAGTACTTATTATTAAATAAGAAATAATATTATCCACGTTATATTTTACAAAAATTCTTTTTTCGTTAGATTTTCCGACTTTTATGAAATATTTGGCCATGCACAATTTAATGCGTCGTGCATAAAATTTTGAACCTTGCAAGGATTTTGCAAAAACTTAAAAAAAAAAAATGAGTTTTAGAAGAAAAATTGTAATCCAGAAGCAATATCAGACAGTTTCGTACCATTTGGTATATTTCTTTTCCTTTACCAGAGTGTTTTGAACTAAAATTGATTGGAGGGGAGGTAAAAATGAGTAGGTAGCTTCTCAGGCCGGGTGCACCTGATTAAGTTTTCCTTCAAAGGTGCGCCCGAAAAAGGGTTAAAGCTCGTGTTGCTTTGTATTGCGATGCTAATTGAGCTCTCCCTCCCTCTCAGATAGACGGAACCCGTTTTATCTCCAAATTACATCAGAGTCCCCACCACAAAACGACACTTTTCTGATGAGTATGAAATCATTATGAACTGTATTTTCAGTACTTTTTATTGGAATTAAAACATTTGATTATTGGATAAGTAAAAAATATTTTAATTCTTGGTAACATATATATATATATAATTCCATGAAAGTATTTCAAAATAGTTTCGTACGCAGTGTTACAGGAAATGAAGCATCGAGAACCTAGACTCTTAGCGACAATCCTTCTCACTTTGAGCCTCATTCGAGTGATGAGGATGATGCCTCAGCTGGCAACTTACTTTCCTAACTTCTACACCAATGTGCATGCTCTACGCCTCGACAGATTTAAGATGTATCATCCCCTCTTCACTTCGAATCTTTTGTGGCACCAGGATTCGAGTCTACCTGGTTCAAAAACAATGGCGACGATTTTGAGATTGTGACCACTCATAGAACCACGGCCATAGAAAAGGGCCATTTGTTCGTCACTTAATCATGGTTCAGAATTTCAAAACCTACTGCCAATAACCTTCATGTGAATTTCTGCATGACGTTAATTCAAAAAACATAATGCTTCGGATACTGTTTATATATATATATATGATGAATCTCCAGCCCTTTATGAGTCAGTTGGGGTAAGCTTCCTACCAGGACAACTCAACCCACCTCCCGCATAGGTACTTTGACTTCCTCTTCGGTGGACTTACTGAAAACACGTGGACGAACGATTCACTGGCTGCTTATCGACACTGAAATCGGACTCGTCTTGTCATGGCTTGGATTACAGGTTGTTTTACGGAACATTGGAATAAAATATGATATGATAAATGGCTGCACGTTACATTTCTCCTGTCAATCTTTAAGAATTACTCCAATACATGATATATAATCCATAAATATATACAAATAGCTATAAAACCTAAGTATAACTAGTCAAGATAGGAAATATTAGCCACAGTAGTACAATAACAATCTCCTGGCCTTAGGAACCAAGAGTGCAGGTTTAAACAAGTTTTAGGCCCAACCTTCACCTGTAATTTGCCTAAGCCACCGACTCAAAGGGAAAGGAAAGAATAATATTAGGAGAAATTTAAATATTATAAATAAAATCACTATACTATTAAAATATAACGATAAGATTATAGCCTACTAGTATTCACAGGTATAGATTTAAAGAAAATGCAATAAGGTAAGACTTCGTGAGTACAGCAACTAGTTATGTGTTTCCCGCCAAATAAAACAGAGTAATATCAGTACCTTATAAAGTTAGTAAATTATGATAGAATAATATAGTCTATAAATATATGTATATTTAAAAAAACCATAAATATTTATATTAATATAAAAATTTGTAGAAAATAACTGATTACAAGCATATTTAAAAAATAATTTTATTAATTTACTAAGAATGTGCGGCCCTCTACATATTGTATTTTCTATGAGAAATATTAGAAATATAATTGTTAAGAAAGTTAGCAGGATATTCATGTTCAATACTTTTTTCAATAAAATTATTAAAAATATTTATATGACAGGCCCCAGGCCTGCTGGTAAAATGAGGAAGGCATCATCTCTATAATAACTTCTTTATTTTGTTTCAATCACATAAAATCCAACATAGCGGTCCTTTGGCGCGCAACCGAGTAGAACAATGACAACCAATTCGGCGAGGAGTCACCAGCTAAGCCTTTTCGAGTATGCTTTCTTCTTCGTCAGTGCTC